>CAUYRB010093473.1:0-58460 GCA_963574695.1 Propithecus perrieri
TAGGCCGATGTCTGAAAGGGTCTTCCCAACATCTTCATTTAGAATTCTTAAGGTTTCATGCCTTAGGTTTAAGTCTGTATAAAAAAATGCTCAACATCTCTAATCATTAGAGAAATGCAAATCAAAACCACAATGAGGTATCACCTAACCCCGGTGAGATTGGCCTCGATCAAAAAAACACAAAACAACAAATGTTGACGAGGATGTGGAGAGACAGGAACACTTTTACACTGCTGGTGGGACTGCAAATTAGTGCAACCTCTGTGGAAAAGAATTTGGAGATACCTCGGAGAGCTAAAAATAGAAATACCATTCGATCCAGCAATAGCACTATTAGGCATCTACCCAAAAGAGCACAAAACATTCTACGATAAAGACATCTGCACCCGAATGTTTATGGCTATTTCACTTTTTAAATTCTGTTGACGTTTGCACTGATCATACAGAATAACAGTGAGTAAAACTGCTGGCCCCTCTGCACAAATCAAGGCAGTGGCCCCTCCTAACTGTCCCAGCAGCCACTGTGTTCTTCCTCATTGCCACACATTCATGGTAAGAGAAAGAACAGCGAGTTTGCTTAAGCATTTCTTTTGACGAAACAGTAAAAAATATTAATTTTATTAAATCTCGACCCTTAAATACAGACCTTTTTCATATTCTGTGTGACAAACTGACGAAGCGCGGATGCCACACAGGGAAGTACAATGGTTATTTCAAGGAACAGCACATGGGCAATTGAACTGTGAGCGGAAGTAGCCACTTCTTTTCTTGGAACACAATTTTTGCTTGAAAGAACAAATTCCAGACAAACTATTCAGAGTTGGGCATTTGGCAGGCCTTTTCTCAAAAATCAGCAGAGTGAGCCCGTCACCTAAAGGAAGACAACTGAGAGTACTGATTGCCAATGATGAAAGTTGAGCTTCTGAGCAAAAATCAGAATTTAAAAAAAAAAAAATGTGTATCTACTACTGTGAGCTTGACAGCTTCCCAATACTCAGAAGACTTCTGATGTGATTATATTAATAAATGTGAATTTTTGGGTATTGTGTAATGAAATGTGTCAGCTTTTGGAAGATCTGAATAAATCGGCAAACCAATATTTTTCAGTGTCTACTGTCTGATATTAAAAATTATGCATGAGTAAAAGGTCCACTGAGAGTATAAGATAGGCCAATAATTTCTATAAAACAGAATATAGGGAGTTTGTTGATGTTCTATCAGATTCATACTGTAATTAACCTTTAAGAAACTACTACCACCTGTCAAGTTTTGGTATAGTATCAAAGAAGAATATCCATAGTTCCCTGAAAAGCCTATTAGAATACTTCTCCCTTTTTGTGCTACATTTCTGTGAGGACAGATTTGCATATACTTCAACCAAAACAACTTATTCTAACAGATTGAATGCAAAAACAGATATGAAAATTCAGTTGAATTCTATTAAGTCAAACATTAAGGAAATTTACAAAATGTAAAATAATGACACTTTTCTTATGCAATTTTTTTTGTTTTGGAAAATGCTGTTATTTTTCATGAACCTATCTTTGTTAACATATAAAGAGTTTATTACTGTTATTTTTACATTAATATTCTTATTTTTTCAGTTTTTTATTTCTAATGCAAATATTGATAGCAATAACCCACCTATAATAATAGTTCTGTGAGAACCTCAATTATTTCAATATGCGTAAAGTGCTCATAAAACCAAAAAGTTTTAGAACTGCCGGGTGAGAACCTACAAGTGTTGTTCAGTCCCTTCCATGCTTATAGAAGTACAAGGAGGTCTCCCAGATGGTGAGTTCCAAGGGCATAAAGCTCGTGGCATCTTGCCATCTTTTACACAGCTCTGCAAGGCCATGCAAGTACCATTTTAGAAGTAATAAGCTGTCTACAAAATTTGAAAATTAATAAACTATAAGATCTGTACTGATCAGGATATTGGTTTAAAAAAAACACTTCAGGGCTAAAAATAACCAAGATTTATTTTTCTCTCTTGCAAGATACCCATTTCAGGTTGTCGGGGCCTCTGTGCCACGTCCCTTCATTCCAGGATCCAGCTGGCGGAGCGCGGAACATAGGAAGCGCGTTGGTGGCTGCGGTGGGAAGGAAGGAACCTGTGTGCTGTCCCTTTCGGAAACCTGGCTCCACAGTAAGAGGAAGCTCCCGCTGGCAAGACTGTGTGGCCCTTCCGCTCACATGTCTTTGGCCAAGTGCTCTGTGGAAAAACTCCCACGCCGTGTTTGTCCCCTCTGCTCTCACACTATGACAATCACACGAAGACACTTGCCACCAAATGTGGAGTTTTCCCCACACACCAAGCGGTGGACACCTGCTGGGTGTCCTCTAATTCCACTCCGACACCATCTACCTGGAGATCGCATCAGATCCCACAGGGTGAAGGCTCAAGCCCCCAACACTGTCCCCCCACTTCAGACACCAGTTCAAATCTGGGCCTCAGAGCTCTGACCAACCGGCTTCAAGTTGGGGTTCCCAAGACTCCCTCTTTGGATTGGATTAATTTGCTGGAGTGGTTCACAGAACCCAGGAAAGCACCTACTTATGTTTGCTGGTTAATTATAAAGCATATTACAAAGGATACAGATGAAGGGATGAGTAGGGCACGTTATGGGGGAAGGGGCGCAGAGCTTCCATGCCTTCCCCAGGGCACCGCCCCCAGGAACCCCAACATGTTCACCTATATGGGAGCTCTCCCAACCCAGTCCTCTTGGATTTTTGTGGGAAATGTGATTAACCTTCAGGGTATGGGGTGGGACCCTCTCTGGAGTGAGGGTCTTATGACCCACAATCAGAAAGGCTGTAGGGGGGAGGCCAAGGCACAGAAAACCAGAGAGATGCTGTTTCCTGAGGCCTAACACACCCAGCACTATAACACGACTGTAACGAAGGCTATCGAGCTATGAGCCAGGCACTGTGCGTGGAAACCAATATGTGTTTTTTATATTAACATACAATATATTAAAAATCTGGGAAGTAGAAAGGTTGAGATGGAGTATTTTTGGAAGGCACTGTATATTAGCAGCTCTAATGACTGCTACAATACTAATCCTCCATTCAAAACATAAAGCCTCATTTATAAAATTTACTGACATCTAATTCTTAAGTTGTTCATACATAACTTTTCAGTTAATTATTTTGTATGTACTATTTTGTGTTCTTTGCATTTGGCATTATTTTACATGTCTCCATAGTTCTCATATTTACAGTTTTAGTGACAATGTTAAATTTTACTCTATTACTAAGTTATTGTAACTTTAAATATTTATTAATTGCTGAGTATTTGGGTGGTAGGTAGCTAATCTTTCACTATTATAGATGGCATAGCAATGCACATGAGTACAAGAAAATATTTTTAAAAATTATTTTTGGTGGCTACTGAGTTAAGAAGTAGCATGGATTTTTGTGACAACACGTGCCACATATGACCTCCATTTTATAAGCTTTTGTGGACAAGGACCTGGCCTTATTCATTTCTGTATCCCTAGTGTTAGGGGAACTTCTGAGAAATGGTATTAGGAAACTTCTGGGAAATTCCACTAAAACCACAAAACAGTTAAGCAAAGTTATAAGCCTGTCACAAAACAAATGCCTGTAAAAACTACTGCTAATTGGCTATCTTTTAAATCCTGTTGCTAATTGGTTAACCACTTATGCTTGTATGCTATTGGATGTGTGTAACCCAAAAAAGTATAAAACTAGACAAAAATAAGGAAGTGGTGCTCAGAATTTGGAGACAAGTCTCCTCTGGGCCCGCTGGCGAATAAAACGCTGACTCTCCAACTCTCCGCGTGCCGCTCGGTTATTGCTTTCGGGACCGGTCACTGTAACACTTGCTGTAACACCAGAGCCTAACAAAATATCTGGAATTCAGTAGGCACTCAGTACTTGTCTACTGAATGAATGACTCTTGCCAGACTTCTTTCCAGAGCTAGTGAACCAATTCACAATGCCACCAGCATGGAATTATATTGTTCTAGCAGACTCGTTAATAGTTTGAACAGTGGTTTCCCTTTCATTTATTTAACAATTATCAGAGCTAAACATATTTCCAAGATTTTTCTATTATTTTTGTTTTTTCTCACTTGTGCTCTACTTAGTAAAGTAAATCTGGCAACCGCTCATAGGAATTATTCCCATGTATTTTGGTTTTCAAAGATTTGGGGCTGTCAACCATGGGTTCATTGAGAAAAGAGAATAAACTAGGAATAGATGGAGGTGGAGGTAGTGGATCTAGCTGAAGAAATAACACATCAGATTATATTTATAGTATCCTCCTCCTCCTCCTCAACAGATACCATTTATTGAACACATTTTACAAATGCTGTCTCTCGTCCTTACATCATTATTGAAAGGTAGATACAATTATAACTCCATCTTGGCATGAGGATTTTGAGGCTCAGAAAAGACCTCACAGTAGGAAGATGCAAGACAGGTTTGGAATCTATGTTTGTCTGGATTTGGAGCCTGAGTTCTTTCCTGCAATCTCCTGCTGCCGCGCCAGCGCTGGGGAGAGGCAGCAACAGCACCCCAAGGCCCCGTGGAGGGAGGAGAGCGCTCTGGGGTCGGTGGGGCTGACATGGCACATCTGCTCTGTGGGCGAGGTGTCTGCAAACAGACACTCATGGCGGAGCTGTTGTGACACTGACAGGGACATCTGACTAGAGGCAGGAGCCTGCCAGCATATGCAGTTTTGTAGCACAGGGTGTGGTCCTCAAAGTCAGGGGTGTGCAGGAGAGGGGTAGATTATGAGACTGTCAGGTGTCATTTCAGAGCAGGCCCCATTCAAGGGTGGAGCAGGAAGACCAAGCAGAAAGCAAGGTGGCAGCCCAGTCAAGAGCTTGGCACAGAAGGCTCTGAGCAGGGCTGGAAGGAGGAGGCTGCAGCCTTCTGGGCCCTCTGGGCTCACATTGGGTTTTGGACTAATGACAAGTTCTAGACATTCCCTTCCGTCGGAGCAATGGCTCCGACGCCAACTGATGGAACCTCTTCCTTAGCTCTCCGCTAGGCAGGCTGTAGTCACACATGGCTATTCACATTTAAGTTAATTCAATGGAATAAAGTTAAAACGTCATCAGCTCCTCAGCCACTCTAGCTACATTTCCAGGGCTCAGCAGTGACTGGTATATTGGATGCCACAGGTGTGGTACGTGCCTGTCCTCACAGAATGCTCTGTTGGACAGTGTGTAGCTCCTGCTTCCTGAGACGACCAGCATCAGCTTCCTCTTCACCTAGGAGCCTGTGGGAGGTGCGGAAGCTCAGATTCTGCCCCAGACCTACAAATTGGCCGTCAAATCACAATCACAAGGGATTGTAAAATGAAAAGTTGTGCGTGTATCTGCACACGTGTGTGTGCATATGTGTGCCATGGTTATTATATGCCCCCTCCCTCAGAATTTCACTTTATTTATGTCATGATAACCCTTGACATAGGTTCTGCCTCTGGTGACAAGCCCCTTTAGCAGCACGTGTCCCCTCTCCATGGGTCCGGCGGCTCTGCCCCACCTGGGGAAGGTCTGTGCTGCCTGGGCTGGTGTGTGTGTGTGTTTGGCGGGGCAGGGGGGTCCAGGGAAAAGAGACACTAACCTTTAATTTGTCATCTTTACTGCAAATGTTTCCCCCAGTCTATTGCTCTTCCTTTTATTTTAGTTTTGTTCATTTTTTATGAACATATTTTTGGATCCTATTAATATTTAAAAGACTGTGATGGGGGAGCCTGCCTCGGCTTTTACTCGGGAGCAAATCTCCCTCCGCCCCCCACCTGCTCCCGCCTGGGCTCCGGAGCCAGAACCTCTGCAGCCTCCATCCCTCCATGGAGGCTGTGATGTCAGCAGCTTAGAGACGTGCAATTTCAGCAGCATCACGGGGAAGCCAAGTGGAGACGCCGCACCCACCTTCTGCAGAGGAGTCTACACGGGAGAGCACAGCGTGTGTGTGTGTGTGTGTGTGTGTGTGTGTGTGTGTTTGTATGTGCTCTGGCAGTGACAGGGGCCCATCTTTCAGGGCTCCATAAATATTTAACAACGAGCACTTTGTAAAGAAGAGTGTTATTAAGGGTGGTGCTGCCAGCTGCTTTAAATGCATCCGTACAGCAGGAGCTCCTAATGCCGTGTGGACATACCCTTGTGCCATAGCCCTGGGCAAATCAGCTCCTTATCTTTTGAGAGGGGTAAGGAAACAATTTAGAGGAACTTGCAGATATTTCTGATCCTCAGAGGAAACAAGCTGGATCTTCTCTTAATGGAGAACGACTTTCCAACAAATCAGGTTTCTAAGAGAGAAAAAGCAGTGACCAGAAGGAAAAAAATACACACACACACGCACCCCTAGAATATCCACACAGAGAGGCAGCCTACCAGCCAAGTTTTAGTGAGGCTCTTTTTTTCCTGGTGCTGCCAGATGAATCTCTTGTCTCCGTGGAAGCCATTCCCGGGTCACTTATTTCAACACCTCAAGCTGTAATGATACCGGTTCAGTTTTCTTTACTCTGCGGATTGGACACACCACATTGCAATTCAAATCACCCAAACACCACAGTAAGCATGAGGTGATCACATTTCTTCCTAAGTGGAAATGGCTCTCCACAGGGGACTCATTCTGGGAGCCAGGGGCTGGGACAGTACAGCCCGGCAACTTCTTTTTTCCCCAGATGATCATCACTGGAGGTAAATGCTTGGAAGATTAAAGTCCCCAATCCATGAAGCACAAACTCCTGTTAGGTTAGGAAAATATCCTACATTGGCCGTCTTTAGAAGAACCAATACATGACAGTCACAGGGATTGCGGAATGAAAAGTTGTGCACGTGTGCACGGGCATCCCCCTGGAGCTCACCTTCCCATGCAGAAGCAGGGTCCTGGGGCTTTGTACATGAACAGGAGCCCCTTGAGGAAAGTGGGGACCCATCTGCCTTTTTATAATGCAAGTGGTTCTGCATTTCAGTCAGGAAATTGCCCAGAGCATGACCAATTGCCATGTGTTTACTGGGAACAGGTAAGAGAACACTAAGGAAACACCAGTGTGCTAACTGAACCGGGCACCAACACAGCCGTCACGACCTATCCTGCATGTTCATGAGCAAGCACTTTCCAACATATACGCTTCCTTCGAAGTTGTAGTCAAAAGGTTCATTTTAAGTGAGTTGCTTGGGACCTGGAATAAACTTTCCCATGGAAACGATGCTATAAATAGTGCTCCAGCCTAGTCCGCAAATGCGCATCTACATCCAAACGTGGTTCCAGTATTACATAGTTGCAAGGAAACTTTGTAGAAAACAACAGTGCAATACCCATAATTAAACCAAACAGTAGAACAATAAAATAAAATCTCTCTCTCTCTTTCTTTTTTTTTTTTTACGTGAAAGTTCATTCTTGAGGAAAGTGAGAGTAATCGGAGCAGGGTGAGGAGCTACATGGAGACGGTGAGGTGCTCCTGAAGGAGGGCTCGGTTACCCCAAGGGCTGTTGAGGTTGGTGGCTCAGCCCCTCACAGGTCTCCTTTCGCTTCCGAGCTTACGACCTGCCCTTTGCGAGGCATTGCTTAGGCTCATCCTCTGTAATTAGGTCAGTTTTTGTTCTTCCCTTATCGATTCAGCAAAGGGAGAAAGAGAAACAGGGAAGGAAAGAGGAAGGATCGAGACCAGAAGGAGAAGAGGGAAGTCATTTTCTTGAAGCAACTACGGAAGAGATAAAAACGAAGAGGAAAAATTGGAAGTTTAAAGAAAATCTGTATTTGTGAGTGAAAGACCATCTTGGAAGCGTCAAATGAATCGATCACCAGAAGGGAAGAGTGGGGGAGAGGGTGAGAGAGAGAGAGCACAGTCTACTCCCCTGGAGAAGAGCTGCCTGGGGCAGTGTCTCCACGTTAGAGGATGCTGTGGCCACCTCTGCTGCGAGTGAAGCGAGGGAGCCGGGCGTCCTTGGGGTGAACGGGACGTGAGGGAAATGAACAGCTGCCCCTGCGTGAGGGCCGTGCTAACTTCAGGACCTAGAAGACAGCCCCGTGTTCCTGGAGGTGGCTTATCTACTTGCGGGTCGTCCTCGTCACACTCCAGTCTTCCAGCACCGCCCTGTCTTGTGAGGGAGTCTGTCCTGCGCAGCACGGATCTCCGAGTCCCGCAGTGCCGCCTCCCTCTCCCCCTGCCTTCTTCCCTCTGCCACCCGCTCTGCACTTCCTCATCTCACCTTCTCCTCCTCGTTTCGCAGAGAACCGTTCACTAGGATGGACGTGTTTAACAGGTTTTTACCAAAGATTTAGGGAAAAGAGAAGGAAATTTTAGGCTATAAGAGAAACAGTATCAAATTCAATGCCATATACCATTCCTAAAAATGTCACTAACTCTTCCCCCAGTACAAGCCTCCCCCTCCGGCCCTGTCTTTGGATGTTGCCCTAAACCCCTAGGCTTTACCCCAAAACACCTGACCACTGTCGCACTCCCTAAGTTCCTGGAATGGCTAAACTCCCTTCCTTTCCAGGGACCTTCCTGTAACTCTGAGGACAACACGCAACTTCTTACTATGTGAAGGCTCATAATCTTCCCCTCATCCCCATGTGGGGTGCGGCAGGTCTGTCTCCCCAAGCTTCTCTGCCTTCCTGTACTCACTGGAGGAGAAACGACAGCAGCCCGGTGACAGAATCCTCAGGACTGCAGTCACGATGAAGAGCAGTCTGCGCCCTCCAGGGGCCCTGCTCCGGGGGCCTGACCCCTCAGTAGGAAACCTGCAGGACAGTGGAACAAGGAGAGAGGTGGGGAAGGCGGCAGACGGCAGGAGTGGGACGTGGGACGTGGGACGGGATGGTTTGTATGAAGAAAGAGCTGTTGAGGGGAGGAAATCCGGAGGCTCCCAGGAGACACCGAGTGCTCAAGAACCACAGGCCCTGTTCCGAGACCCTGGCAAAGGCTTTGGAGACGCGAACCTAGAACTGCAGTTTGGACTGTGCTGCTTTAAATGTGACACAGCTCTGGGTCCAGGCCTCTGCTTTGTTATACAGAGGGATTTAATTCTCTTTTGTCTCAACCCTCCACTGCAGACTGGGCTTCCGAGCCTAACCCAAAGGCCTATTAATTGCCTTTCCTAAACAAAAGAGCCATCTTCCCTGAGATAAAACCTCCACTCCCTTATAATGCACAAGTGGATGGAGTCATTTAGTTTTTTAAATAGCAATCTTTTTCCCTCAGCCTACACTTATTATATGAGTCCCTTTACAATCCACAAAGAGTTTCTGATTATATAATTCCCACCTGATAAATCCCATCCCCCAAACCAAATTCTCATTATTCAGGTAGTAGATGTTTAATGGTAAAAATATTTTAATCACCATCAAAAGAAGTAAAAATAGAAAAATATTGCCACCTGGAATGCTGGATCAAAGCTAAAGGGAAATTGTCTTTGCACTGTTGGCTATAGGACCTGGGGAGAGGGGGAAGCAAGGAGGAAGCAGGGTCCCAGGCACCTGCAGGCTGGACACACAGGGTTACCGAAAGCTGGGCTCAGGGTGCCAGGAGATTGGCTGCACCTGCCACAGCTAGCAGCACAGAAGGTATCAGGTCCTCTTGGCATCTCTACAGACCCTGCCAAGCCTTCTCCTCTCCAGCCTGAACTCCTGGACCATGGTGCATCCCTTATTTTCTTGACTCAGTTCACCTGCATCTGTGGCTGAATGTTTGTGTCTCTCTCAAAATTCCTATGTTAAAATCCTAACCACCAATGTAATGGTATTAGGAAGTGGGGGCCTTTGGGAGGTGATCAGGTCATGAGGGTGGAGCCCTCGTAACTAGGATTAGTGCCCTTATGAAAGGGGACCCAGAGAGCTCTCTCGGCCTCTTTGGGGGATGCAGTAAGAAGACATCGTCTGTGAACCAGGATGCTGGCCCTCACTGGACACCGAGTCTGCTGGCTCCTTGATCTTGGACTTCCAGCCTCCAGAACCGTGAGAAGTAAATGCTAGTTATTTATAAGCCAACCGGTCTATGGTACTTTGTTATGGTAGCCAGAAAAGACTAAGACAGCTGCTTTCCCTCTTTCTCCCCTTACCTCATAGTTTGGCTTGGCAGGATTGGGTGTGAGAAGTGATCTGGCGGTGGGGAGTTTTATCTTGAACTTCCCTGACCCTCCAAATCCTGTTGCAATAACTGAGCAGAAGGCAACCAAGTCTCTTTTTTGGAATATCTACTTTAAGATTCCATTTGTGAAGAGTGAAAAGAGTGGACTGCAGATTTTGTTTTGCTGTTATTTTAGTATTGAGTCCTAAATATAAAAGAATTATTCTGAAAGCAAGTTTACATGAATTTTGGTTTAACAATACAGATCTGTGGTAAAGCAAGACATAATTAAGTGATACAAATGCAATTGACTATTTAATTTGAAATCAATTGATTTGACCTGGCTTACAATAATGCAGAGTTACAATACAAAAAAAAAAAATCTCTTATGTTTTATTTATGATCTCATAATTTTAAATATTTTTCATAAAGTGGCAAGAAATAAAAATCAAAGTCTTAGCAGAGGTGCCAAGATGCAGTGGGTAGGAAATTCCACAGTTAGTGGTCAGACAATGCAGATTACCAAAGGAGATTAGCGAAAACTCTGAACGGTCTAAGACTTTCCCTCCTTTCAGGACGTAAAGGGTCAAAGGGAGGACGGATGAGGTTTCCTTTAGAAAGAGCTATCATCGCACTTCCAGACCAAGCTCCTTTGGGGAGAAGGAGAGGCGCTTCCATCTTTTCCCAAGAGAGCCAGTGAGGCTGGGTGTCTGGTGGCCAGTGTGAGGGATAGCCAGCCAGAGCCTGGCTCACAGGCCCGATAGGATGGTGGCCGTCCCCATCACCCTGAGCGAGCAGTGTTTCCTGTGGCAAGATACGAGCCGTACCAGAGAAAGGGCTGGACCTGAGCTCTTTGAATCTTGCCAACAAGGGCTCCTGCTGGAGGGCGAGGGACACAATGGGGAGGATGCAGGACGATCGCCACCATTTGAGACCTCTCGTGTTGTTCCTTTGATGGGAGCATGCACCTTCTCCTCCACTGGCAGGTCCCGATCCCCCTGCGAGGAAGGGGAAAATGTCCAGGTTCCTGTGACCACCCTTCCTTCCCCAGGCCCACTGCCCAGCCCCGTCAGAGGCTGTGTGCACGCCAGAAGTGCGTTAAGGAGATGGCTAATGTCACGCTGCTGTAGGGTTGATTTGATGTTAAATCCAGTTCACAAGGGTGATGAAAATCTTAGACTACATATTCTAATCTCCAAACTCAGATGGCATTTGTGACTTGAATATAAGATCTTCTGCTTAAGAACCAATCTGAGATGGAATAAGCTGGCCTCACATTGTCACCCGGCTTGCTGACTGCCCATGTTCACCCTGATTGGCCAGTGTGTACACCTGCTTAACAGGGAGCAAAGATGTCACGGGCCCTCCAGGATTTTTACCCTAATGAAGGTAGCAATTATAATAGAACAGAAAAAGACATTTTTTAAACACTGAATAAAATGTGAAATGTTGAGGTTTTTAAACCAATTTAATGTGGCTGCTGCCACAAAATCTTTTCAAACTTGTTCATATTCTCTTTAATACATATTATCAGTCTCATCATTTGGATTTCAGGGCAACAAGAATATGCTGGGATTGGGTAGGAACAAAAGATCACTAAGAGACAAGATTAATTCAGGAGTTAATATCATTTAAACCAGAGTTTTTCAAGCTATCAATTATGATCCATTAATTAGTTATTAAACAAATCTAGTGGGTGGTGCCTGAGTGTTTTTTAAATGAAATTGAATGGATGGAATAAAACAGAAAAGATAGAATAGAATATAAAATGTCAGAGTGTATTCCCTGTAAGAAGATGAAATATTGCCCGATGATGATTGTGTTTGTTATACGTGTATGTGAGTGTGTACTTGTGTGTGTGTGTGCTGAGGATATAACATCTATTTCGTACTGGGTCTCACAGTCCAAAGAAGTTTGAAAGCAGCAGAAATACAGTATATACAAAACCCACGAAGAAAAACCAAGTCAGGAATCAAGGGTGGCACAAAAAATAACATAGAGCAAGCAGGACGGAAGAGCCCATGAGGGAACACACAAGTCCCAGCTTCCGTCAGCCACCCCTTTTCGTTATTTTTTCCTGGAGTAGCAGATAGTGCTCCCTAAAGGCGTCTTATTCATGTCACCTTTGTCAACAGAAGAAAGAAGGAAAGGAGAAAGAAAGGGAAGAAAGGAAAAGAGGAAGGAGAAGGGAAAGAAGGAATAAAGAGAAAGAAAAAATGAAAAAGCGAGCAAGTCAGTGAAGACGATGAGGGAAAATGTTATCTCCACCCCCACCCCCCAGCCTCCTTTCGAAACAGCCTCAATCCACTCAGCATCTGGAGGACACGTGCCCATAAAAAGCCACTTTGAAATGAAGGAAATTTCAAGCTACAATCACTGTACAGTACAAGCCACTTGGCAGTGTGGTGACACATGACGTATAAAAGGTTGTGATAGTAACAAAGTGGCTGTACTATGTATAATGCCCTCGTAATTAACCTTATACACTTTTTTCTGAATACTCATCTTGTGCTGATCAGGGAAAATGGGTGTGTTTCACTGGAGTTTGTGGGAATATTTCACTGCAGATGGCATCTTCCCAGGGTTGAGATTGACTGGAGAAGACACCATCGTGCAGGACGAACTACACTCGGGGCCGCCACCTTGTATTGACTTTAGACAGGACCTCTCCCTGCATGTGCTACATGAGCGGCGTTCCCTGGGGTCGTGAAACGCAGTGGCCCTGACTGCGCGCTGCTCCAGGGCATCTGCTGGAATGGCCCCTGCTGGCCAGGACTCCACCTGCAGAGCTAGCTGTAGTCCTGCCACCTGAACTAGAAGTTGGGGCAGAGTCCTGAGGACAAGCCTCTGCAGGGGAACCTGCCTGGTCTTCATGGGCTCCCACCCTTCCCTTCTCCTGCCTGGTGAGTTCTCCGGACTTCCAGGTAGCGTGGGTAGCCTCATTTCTATACAACCCCTAAGACATCTGGTGGGGGTGATTTCAGGAAAATCTTTTTTCCCTGTAATATGCTGCCAAGAAAAGCCTCACCCTGTCTCCCCCTCGACTGCACTCTTTGGGGGCTGGGGAAGTCTCCAGAGCATCTTCAGTGAAGCCCTGTCTAACTCGCCGGGCTCTACTGACCCTTCTCCCTGCATTACCACAGCGCCTAGATTTTGCACCACCTAATTGAACTCCCATTAACTGCCGTCTGTGCTGCTCGTGGTAGTCTCATGTATGTGTGTTAGTCTTGGCTCCTTAGACTGCGAACTTCTCCGTCTTTGGTATTCTTTGCAGCAACCCGCACCTGCAGTGCTGGAAGTACCGGCCACATTTAGACTTGAGTTGCAAGAAGTCGGTTCTTTAAGCATCCTTGTCTTCATATGTGAAAAGTGACTTCAGGACTAATGGATCCCTTTTGGAGGACTTATGAATGCTTGGACATGGTTTCTAGTGACATAAAATAGAAAAAAAATAAAAACAATATATATGCCAGGCAGAATAAAAAGTGCTTCACACATGGCATTTTTTCTAATACACATCATTTTTCTTAACACTCACAACAACCCTCCTTGGTAGGTATTTTTAGCCACAATTTATTGAGAAAGAAATGGAAAGCCAAAGAGGTTAATTTCTCCAAAGTTGCGTATCTAGCAAATGGCAGAGCTTGGATCCCAAGTCTGGATTCTCCTTACAAAAATACTGTCTCTGGTGTAGATTAGTCCTGTCCTGAATTTCGAATAATTCAGGTACATGGATAACTGCTTCATCTCTGCCAAGGAGTCATTCCAGTTCCCCAGAAGGCCTGAAGGCCTTTCTTCTCAGGGGACTATAAGGGATGCATCCGGGAGCTAGAAGGACTTCAGACCATCCCATGGGCTCAAAGGGAGCACTGGCCATTCGTAATAAAATCACCTGTAGTCCTCAAGATGAGATAGAGGCAACAGAAAAAGAGATGATTCAAATGAGTCATAAAATCCGGGGAAAAAGAACAAAGAAATCCAGATTCAAGAGGGTTGAAATGAACAAACGAAGATGAAATGGCAAGGTGAGGTCAGTGAGCAAGTGCGTGGCACACGCCAGGACTTGTGTACGTCTTTCTACGGGCCGGACGTTCTTTTATGAGGGCCGTGGCCCCAGTGCTGCCGGGAAGACAGAATTCAAGGCATACATGGCCAGAAGGCTCAGTACTCCTCCACCTAGGTGAAATTATAATAATAAGGATTAAAACAGTTTATTGAGCATGTGTAATGCTGAGCACCGTGTCAAACTTTTAACATAGGTGTATTAGCTAACCTAATGGCAACCTAGTGAGCTCGACGGTTTCAGCAAATATTCATTGATCTTCTAGCCGATAGGGGTCCAGTAGTGAACAAAAGGGACAAAACTCTCTTTCCTCTTGGGTCTCACATCCTGTGGGACTGCATTATTGGGCATAGTATTATTCCTATATGACAGATAAGTAAACCGAGGCTTACGGGGGTTAAGTAACTTGCCCAAATCACACAGCTACTCAATGGCAGAAGGCTTGAGTTTGAATTAAAATCCATCTGACTCCAAAGCCCCAAATAAACCCCACCCTTCCCTGCCTCCAGCTGCACTTGGAGCACACTGTCGGGGGAGTCCTGTAAGACCCACTCTTAATCATCTTACTTACTGGAGCATTAAACACGCAGTCTTCATTATCCATTCTGGCCCTTGGTCATATTGTCATTTACTATTTTCTAAAAGTCTCTAGGATATAAGACTCGCTTACCCACCTAAATTGAAAATCCCTAGAGGGTTGGACAAGATGACGTATTTCATAGCATTTCCCGGAGGACCTAGTTTCTCACAGGGCTGGGTGCATTTCACACAGGTTTTAAGCACCTGCTAATCTGCCAGGGCATAGTTCTCAGCACCAGGGAGCATAAAAAAAAGATCAAGTAAAATACTGCCCTTGCCATCCAGAGTCTTGTAATCTAGTGGACACGTCACTAAAAATTGAACGATGGAAATGTAGTTTCAACAAATCCTATTTTTGAGAATTCATGAAGGACTGGAAAAGGTGTACCGAGACCAGGAACAGATAAATGCAATGTACGTTTTTAAAAAACGTACAGAAAGACGGTGACTTCAAAAGTTAGAGATTGGTAACAAAACCTCATTTCCCTACGAGGACAACTCACAGGACAAATCAGAAGAGGTTCGGTTGGGACAAAGACCACAGGGTGCCGGGAAGTACCAATGTGGCTTCAACGGGAACACATGGTGTCTGACCCACCAGGTTGCTCCCGTGCCAG
Source organism: Propithecus perrieri (assembly GCA_963574695.1). NCBI lineage: Eukaryota > Metazoa > Chordata > Mammalia > Primates > Indriidae > Propithecus > Propithecus perrieri. The sequence continues at coordinate 15,314 of CAUYRB010093473.1, forward strand.
AGAGGCAGACGAGACTTGCAGCGGTGGTGAAACAACAAGCACATTACAGCACAGTGACAGCAAGGTTGTTGATTCTGCCTCCTGGGACGTCTCATACAGACGCTAACAAAACACAGGCCAGGAGATTGCGCTAGAAGGTGGGTGCACCCCGATGACTGTGAGAAACAGCCAGCCACCTGCCGGCCCGAGAAGCCAAAAAAGAGGCCTTGGGTAGGAATTGGTCCTGAGTCCTAAAGCATGTACAATTCCCGCTGATGTGGGTGACAGGAGCGAGGGTGGGCTTACTAAGTCACGGGTGGCACCGAAAGTGCAGGGCAGGCAGCTGTCTGCTGAACGGGCTGGACTTCTCTCCAGCTCAAACAGATTACTAAGGAAATAGATGCAAATGAAAACAGGTTGGATTTTAATGGAGAAGGCATATAGGGGAAACAACTTCTGATCATCTGTCTTTCTTTCTCGACTTTGCTCCTGGGAGCCATACGTGAGGGAAGAAGCCTTCACTTGAAGGCGGAGGCTCTGATGTGGGAGAAGGATCGCCAGGCTTTGAGCTGCAAGTTGGTCCGCTGGGGCCTTGGTTTTCTCATCTGTGCAATGGGATCCCAGCTGGCCTGCTGTAGAAGCATCATCATGTCTGGATTAGCTCATTAATGATCATTTAGGGCCTTAAAAATGCAAAGTGTTGCATAAATGCCAAGTGTTATTATGCTTCACGTAAAGGGCAAAGATTTTGACTTGGAAAGAAAATGGGAGGCAAAATTACAGGAGATGGAGCACACACACAGGAGAGAAGCTATTAGCCAGTTTGGGGAGTACAACTGCAAGGGCTTGAGCATCATAAAACATCTGCGGTGATTTCCACTCACCTCTAGTCGCCGTGAGGGAGAAAGCAGTCTGTTGTCTTTAAGTAAAGAGTAAGGGAAAGCAATAATGTGAGCATTTGCCCTTGACAAGGTCAAGGAAATCTCTCAAATGTCACATAGTTTGGGACGTTCTAAATGAAGACATTACTTAATCTACCTGGGGGGTTGTAGCTATTACATAAACCAACATAAACAAGCCTCCAAAATCCAGCTACTAAGGAAGCTTTGGCCGCACGGCAGACAGCTTCAAATTGACGAGTTTCCTAGGCTGCCCTTGAAACTCAATTTTCTGATACTCATTTCATCCCAAAATAATGGAGACCCCTGTTCAACACTCAAACATGCCCTTTCGGATTGCCTTTCAGAGTCTTTCCAGGGGTATAAGGAAGGCCTTCAAGACAAATTCTAAATGCCCTAGGATGATGTCAGCTAAATAAAATGCATTGACGGCCGTGAGAGAAGGGAAGGGGTACTATGAATAAATCTTCCCCTATTGGTGGTGGTCAGCTGAGCCCCAAAAAGGTCAAAGAGATAGGGGGTGGAAGTTGTTTCAGAAGCCAATGCCATCAGCAAAACAAGCCCCAAAAAACAAAAAACAAAACAAAACAAAACACTATTCATTTTTTTCCTCCCTAGTTCTAACCACCTTCTATCTGAAGCCTCCCTCTAGTAAATTAAAAGAGCCTTGGCAAGTAGCTGATTCTATTGTTATCCAGACATGTATCTCTCCTGGGCTTCCTGGCAGATGCAGAAGGCTGCCAGCCTTCTCCACAGGGGCCCAGGGTCACTTAGCTGAGCTCAGCAGCCTCCATGAAGCAAGGAAAAAGAAGACAACGCCCTTAATTTGGCCAAGTGGCCCTGAAAAGGCCCAGGATAACCATGTGATCATGGTTGGTGTCTTCTTGGCTCTATGCCTCCCAGGCCACTGAAGCGTGTTGGTGCTGGCCCTGAGTGTGGGCAGTAGGTGGGTGGAGGTGGCAAAATTTGGGCCTTAAATACCCTGTCTGAAGACCCACTGAATTTTTTCCTGATTGCATAGCTCTAGAGACTTGAGAAGTAGAGAATTAACTTTCTGTCCTTGGAAACAAATTGTCACAGGATAATGCAGTACAAATTAGCACACACCCAGCCTGCAAAGAAATTAGGATAGGTAAAAATGAGACAGACAATTCAGCTTTAAGAAACAATGGTGATATAGTACCTCTTGTATACTCCTGGATAGAGCTGGAACGCATTCTACTAAGTGAGGTATCCCAAGAATGGAAAGACTAACAGGCTTTTGATCTGTTGCCTGTGTTAGATAGATTCATTTATTTTGAAATGTTGGACAACCAAAGTGGCAGACCTCAATCTACCTACATATTAAGCAACTCAACTTTTTCTTGCAACGTCATGATTTTTCTTTGCTTTTTGGGAATACTTTCAGCATCACTAGTGTCACTTGTGTGGATGCCATAGTTTTACTCAAGGTTTATGGTATTGCACTAAATATGATGAAAAATATGCAAGAACCAGGAGAGATCACTTTTTCCCATGAGATACAATTTACTGGAGAGAGGAACTGCTCACATAGAGATGATTAGTGTCACAGGGCATTTGAAGTGAGTACTTGCAACACTGGAGCTCACCCAAATAGCAACAAAAGGTGGTTACAAAATTATTGTAGTAGTATAGTACATAGTATAGTTAATGTTATGCAGTTATGATTTGAAAGTGCATCTCTGTTTGTTTACAATTCTCTCAATTGCAGATGATCCCATGTACAGTCTGTAAGTGTCTGTGTAAGTTTTTGATAGATTTTGACTTTTATAATAGATTTGTGTATATTTTATAGTAGTAAATGATAAAATAGACTATATATTTCATGCATTCATTATAGTACTTTTTCTTTATTTTTTGATATTTCTTAGCTATGTGGTTTGTGAGGTTTTTCAAATTGTCAACAATCTCCAAAAAAAATTCCAATATATTATTGAAAAAAGTCTGTGTATATGTGGACCTTTGCAGTTCAAACCCATGTCATTCAAGGATTTATTTGAAAGAGAGAGAAAGAAAGAGAGAGAGAGAGAGATCCTAATGGCCAAACATGGAACAATTTGAGCAAGAAAATAAAGTATTATTGGATTATAACAAAAATATAAAATTTCCATGAAGTCATAATGACATAAGTAAATGACTGATTATATAAATAAATAGGAGAAAATAGACAGTTCTCCCATGCAGAAGAATTTCAGATAATTTACACAGATATCCACCTTCAAGGAGGTGGAATATAACTTCTCGTTCCTTTAGTGTGGGCTGTGCATAGTGTTTGACTACCAAAAAGTACAGTATGGAAAGGGAGAAAAAAAGTATATTACAGGGAAAAAAATTGACAAATACTACCTAAGACTGGTGGTCAAGGTCAGCATTAATAGTGAAAAGCCATGTGAGTAGTACATAATAACTGTATTGTTTTCCTAGGGCAACTGTAACAAAATATCACATACTAGGTGGTTTAAACAAAGGAAATTTATTGTCTCACACTTCTGGAGGTCAGAAGTCCAAAATCAAGGTGGCAGGGCCCTGCTTTCCAAAAGGCTCTAGAGGAGAATCCATTCGGTATCTTTCCCTTTCCCTTTCCCTCGCATCCCTCGGATTGCAGCTGCATCACCCCAATCTTTGCCTCCGTCATCACAAGGCCTTCTCCTTGTCTCTGAGTCTTTACATTATTGTCTTCTTAAAAGAACACCAGTAATAGTGGATTAGAAGCCCAACCTACTCCAGTATGACCTTATTTAACTTAACTAACTACATCTGCAACTACCCTATTTCCAAATAAGATCATATTTTGAGGTACTGAGGGTTAGGACTTCAATATATCTTTTCCAAGGGACGTAATTCAATCCATAATAGTACCATGGATACAATATGATGAAAACTACACTTTATCATTGTGATTTTCCTCCTCAAAACCCACAATCCCATTCTAATCATGGAAACATTCAGACAAACTTCAGTTGGAGGAAAATCTACAAAATATTTATTTGTCCAATACTCCTCAACATATCAAGGTTATGCAAAGCAAGAAAAGTCTGAGAAACTCAAAGCCAAACAGAACCTAAGGAGATCTGACAATGAATGTGGTATCCTACATGGGATCCTGGAATAGAAAACGACAGTGGGTAAAAACTAAGAAAATCTAAATAAAGTAAGGACTTTAGTTAATATAATATATTGATGTTAGTTTAATAATTGTAACAAATGTACCAAAATTAATTAAGATGTTAATAATAGGGGAAACTGAGTTTAGGTTATATGAGAATCATTATATTATTTTCAGAAGTTTTTCTGTGAATTTAAGCTTTTCTAAAATTAAAATTTTATTTAAAAATACAGTTACAATCGAGATTCAAACATGAAACACCAAATGTAAAGTGCCTTTCTCAATGTATTAGGTATAATAGATGCTATATAGTAGCTATTATGTATCATATTTATAACTATTAACATAAATATTAAATAATAATTAACAACAAATAAATCCACATTTGTAATGTGAGCCTCTTTCTTTCTGTTTTTAATATAGCATTATAAATGTGTATCTCCTGCTGGGATCTCCAATGAATGAACATGGTTTAGCAAATTTGTAATTTGCTAGTCTCTAAATTGTAATTGTCAAAGTTAATAGTTTAAGTTAAAGTTGTTGTCTTGATTATAGTAAATAGAAATGAGTTGGAATTTTATAAATGTAATAAATTTAATAATGTTTTAAACTTCTGGATTGATATAAGCCTAATTTCTACATGATGACAATGGTTTAGATCAAGAAACTTAAAGTAGTCATACACTAGATCTTAGCCAAAAGTTCAAGAAGCAATTTTAAGTAATTATAGATATTGACGTTTCTTAGTATGAATTTGGTGCTGTATGATCATAGTTGCTTAGTTCATTTAGTTTAATGGAGAGACTTGAGTCTTCATAGAAAACATGCTGCTTAATTGATAGAGACTCCAAGCCCCTGTTTTGGAAGGGCAAAGCATGACACTGTGACCGTAAGTGCTCTGACAAGGAATAACTCCTTGCTGTGGTCTATAAAATTCAACCCAATCTGTCGTTGTCTCTTCAAAGACATCTGCCTCTCTCTTCCTCACTGACTCTGCTTCAAAATCAGGAACCTCATTGGTAGTCTTCATACACATCAATTCAGCTCCTGCCTCAGGGCTTTTGCACTTTCTTGGGAACTTCTCCATTGCTGGCTCTCTCACCTCTGTCAGGACTTTGCTCAAATTTCACTCTCAGTAAAGGCATCCTTTACCACTCTATTTAAAATTGTGGTACTGCTCTGGCCCCCTGCCCACCCCATCCTTTTTCTTACCTTACTTTTCTCCATATCACTAATATCCATCTGACTTGTCATATCATTTTCTAATTCTAGTTTATAGGTGATCCTCTCTCACTGAATTAAAGACAATAACTTTGGACTCTTTTGTTCTCTGCTGTAATCTAATGCCCAGAAGACTGCCTGCAACTTACGGGATGCTCAGTAAACATTTGAAGAATAAAATAATAATAAAAATTAATAAATTCATTATTTAATGAACTGCTATAGTAATATATTTAGTTCTACTTTCAAATGCTATTCATTGCTTTCCCTAATTGGAAAATTGTATTTATATTTTATATAATATGTATAAGCAGATCTAAAATTCATATTATGTCATAGAAATTCCAAGTTTTTATGGAATCATTATAAATTTATGAAAGATGTCATTGTGGTCTTAAATATGTAATATAATCTACTAAATCTCAAAGATACAGTCAAGTATAAAGACCCTATCAGGACATACACTATGAGAATATTTTTATTACTCTAAAAAGCACCTTATTGGTGACTGAACTAAGATGGTTAAATCTCTCTCTGTGATCTATTTGCTCTAGGTTATAGTTCATTATTTTCAGTTGGCAATTTTACATACTTGAGTTATTAACATAATAGCCTGTAAAGATTTCTCGAGCAACATGCTGATAGGAGATTACCCATTTATATAATAAAATAAAATGCTGCAATTTTTATTAACATGTCATGATTCCAGTAATGCACTAAACCTCTCATGTTAAAATTGATGTATGGCATAGATGAAAACTAAATAGTAAACATGGAAAGAAATAGTATAAATTATTTAGATCCATGGATGGCTTCTAAATTAGTCATCAACTAAGGAAAAAAGTATAAAGACATCAGTATGATTAAATAAATATGGATGTCTGTTCAATAAACTAAAGAATATAACAAGACTGTTAAGAGCACAGTCTTACTATATTCTTTTATAAGTGGATGGTATTTACCTTCAGTGATTTATTTTGGTCACTACGCAATACAAATATATTATAGTTACATAAATATAAGTCAGTGGAAATTTTAAAAACATCCTTTGACTTTAGGGTTTTTTTCTTTTGCATATTGTGTATTGTAATTCCAGTTCCTTGAAATATAGTTGTTCCTTTTTACCTTGGGTTCTGAACTAATTAAAACCCAATCATTTGTGCAATTTCCCTGCAGGTAAGGGAAAGGATATACAAACTTTCTCTTTGTATTTTGTGCTTTGCTGATGGTATTTATCTTCCTAATTAACATTTATTGTATTTCCATGTTTATAAAGATGACATAAACAACTTAAGAAACTGTAATAAGAAAAAGAAATTAATATAACAAAACCCAACCACATAGACACCCCTAGATTTAGCTTTTATGAACATTTTATATTTTATTCAAAAATATTTTAATGACACTAACACATTTAATAAAGCTATACCACGTTTTTAACTATCCCTGCACTGTTTTAAACGTGGGCTTTATTTTTGCTATTGTAAATAATGTTGCAGTTAAAATGCTTCGCCATTGTCTAATTTGCATGCCTCACAAAACAGCCTGGACAAAGCTCTGGGTGCAGGTACTTCACATGAGGGGGTGAACTCAGGAAGCAGGAGAGAGAGGGCAGGGAGAGGAAGCTTAGGAAGGGAGAGCGGATGAAGAGGGAGCTAGTGACTTAACTGCTGTGGGTGGCTGGGGCTTAGTCCCCCTCAGGACTGTCGAAGAACTGTAGAATATACCCCAGAAACGCCTCTCCTAAGGACGGGAGAGGATTTATCCATGCCGTTCTTTTTGTGGAGGTTTGCCTCTGCCTCTCTCACTTCCTAGGTGCCCTGACACAGCCTGAGCCAGCTCAGAGGCTTTGGGAGTCTGGGGCGGCGAGGCAGAGGGTCGCGGTGAGCGCTCGAGTAGGGCCTTGCCAGCTTCTGCAAGGAACTGTCTACAGTAGCTGCAGAGGAAAAGTGGGTCTCTGGCAGAGACATCTCCGGATGCTCGCTGATATCTCGGTGAAAAGCCAGGTGCGGTCCGTAGTCCCAGGTTTCTCCAGTCATCAGTCCTGGATCAGGCTCCAGCTGGTGGGGGGACTCCTTGTCCCTCCCAGAAACCTTATGGTGCCAGTTGCTGTGTCTCCTTGAACTCTGGGCCATCTGCAGTTCTGGCCTGGCGAGAATGTGAGGGAGCCCCCGTCAGGCTGCCACAGACCTTACAAATTTGACAAATATACCAGGTTCCAAATATTTCCTCCCTTCTCAGACTTCTCCATTAATATGCAAATATGACATTTATTTCTTCAATCTTAAAAAAGTAATAATAACAAAACTCTCTTGACTCTCCTTTCCTTTCAGCTATCACTACATTTCTCTCCTTTCACAACTAAACTGAAAGGTGGGGTGTGTGTGTGTGTGTGTGTGTGTGTGTGTGTGTGTGTGTACTGTTTCCACTCTTTCAAATTCCTCTCTTCCTATTTTCTTTTGAAAACATTTCAGTTGTGCTTTTGCCACTAATCCACTGAAACCTTCATTATCAGGGTCACCAGTTAGCCCATGTCACCAAAACCAATCTCAGACTTATTTGACCTATTAACACCGTATTTAACCTATTAACAACATCTGACACAACTGTGTTTCCGTTCCTTCCTTGAAACATTTTTTCACTTTCCTTAAAGGATTTCTCCTCCTCATACATCATTGGTTGCTTCATCTCAGGCTTACAGAGTAGTAAAAATAATAAGGTATTACATAAGATTTTTCCCTTAATCTTTGCCTCTAAGTATAAGATGGAAATGAAGGAAAATCTGACTCAATGTTCTCTTAAATTTCACTATAATCAAGACTGGGTGACCAAAAGTTTCATATCAAGGTCTTGGTATTTTTCTATTTTTTTTCTTCTTTCTTGAAATATTGATGCCAACTATGTGCTAAATATTGATGACAGCAACTCACTACTTTGTTAGGTTGCTTTCTAAAATTTCTACTCAGTTTCGTTATAGGAGGTAACTCTGCACCCTGGGGATGCGTGCCCCGGAGGTGACCCGCAGGACACCACGGCATCGTCCACTGTCGCGTGTAAAAAAAAGAAAAAAAAAATATATATAGGAGGTAACTGTGGCAAGTGGAAGATGAGGGGTCTGAGAGTTCATTCACCCAGTAACCAGGCCAAGGCATAGTATCAGGCAAGAAGGTATGAAAATATTACTCTTATAAATCGATTTCTAATGATAGTTTTACTTCACTGTTTATTAATTTACTCATATCTCAATAAAATGTGCAAAAATTATTAATTGTTCTAGGTATTTTGTATTTTCAAATATTTTCATTAATGTTTAGAGCGAGATCACTTCAACATATGGGATATCCGAAAGCAAACTTTGATTGCAATTTCATCAAATGCTAAATTGTCTCTGGAGTGACATAAAAGCTATTCTCTCCAATGAGATTATTTATTTAAAGAATGGACATTTATGGATTTCTTACTGAGCTCTTAAATCTGTAAGCTAAATTTGTGATTAATTCAGCAAATTTACTGATTAGGTCAAACTTGTCTTTGAAGACCTTAGAGACAAGTCAATGACAGATAAAAATTAAAATATATTCTAAATGATTTAATATTTCGTCTATGAGTAAATATAATAGAAATAGGATTATTAGAATTGTGATTTTTGTTAAGCTGAAAATATATTTATTTTGTAAAGAAAGAACTAATGTTTTCTGTATAAATGAACAAACTTTAGATAATTTCATAATGCAAAAATATAACCCAAAGCATATTGAGTTTTGAATTAAAATTTGAAAGAAATTGTCTCAAGATTTTTAGAAACTAATATGTTCAAATAATGAGAAACAGAATATTATCATTCACTAATCATATATTTAAATGAAAAAGTCTTTTTTCTAATATCATGCATCTCATATGCATAAATGAATTATGCATGGCCTTAGAATATATTGAATTCGGTAAAATTAAAATTAATAATGTCCCTTTCAAATCATATGTTCTCTCAACTATAATAAATAATAATTATTAATTTATTATAGTTAATACTGCTAAATACCAACATATTTCTAATGTTTAAATTGAATTATAATTCTATTCCATTTTAAAATACAAGGCTACTAAAGATGGCCAAATATTTTAATACTTAGAATATGTTTTCCTAATAAAAAACGTAATAGTGCAGTGTTTCAGATGCTGAACTTTCAACTTTTAGTTTGGTGAAATACTATAACAAATTCTTTATTTAAAATGAAATTTATTATGCTCCTTTAAATGTACTGCTTATAATTCTTTCAACTTGAATTAATTCAATTAAAGAGGCTTGAGTTTAAAACATATAAGCATATGTGGATTAAGAAGAAATTGTAGTTAACAAAGTATTCAGCAATTTTCTTCCTTCAAATCCAAACAGTTTAAAATAATGTCTTTCTACCATCCTACTGTTTACTTTTCTCATTCATCACATAAATTGGTTAAAGTAGTTTACTAGTTACATGATATACAAGTCGTTCTCACATATATCATCCTAGTTACTACTTCACCTTGCATCCAAGATAGACAAGACAGGTTATCACTCTGTGTGAGAAAGAACTGGATACTGAGATATGATGTGGCAAGTTCAAGATTAAAAACCGTTAAGTGCCTAATACTGGTAACTAACTCCTGGCAACATTACGCATTGTCTTCTCAGTTTGAGTGCATAAAAAATTATTAAAATAAATTGTTAAGCAAATAATATAATATCAAAAATTAACCAGTTTACATTTGGAGGGGCTGGATTTGTGAGTGTCCCAGTTATTGAAAATAGTGCCCACGGAGAGTGGTTTTTATTAAGCTGAGCAATGTCTTAGAATATGAGTGATAATTGTCATTGGGAGGTCCACTGCAGATGGCAAGAAGAAGATATGTCAATACCTTTCCATAAGTTGGCTTCTACTTGTTTCCTGATAATTTACTAGCTTGCCTAGGCAGCTGGGCAACCCCTTTGTGCTGATTTTCTTCTTTTCATTTCATCCCTTCTGGTCAGATTTCCCCATCATGTGCCCTACCCATCTCATCCTAAGTCCCAAGGACTCCGTTTTACATTCAACCTGGGCAAATGTCTATCTCTTTATCATTGCATTTTTCAATGTATTGCTTATAGCATAAATGTTATGTATTGCTTCTTCATTATTTAGACCTGCTAATCCTTTTCTCATCCCAAAATCTATTGAGAAAGATGTTTTGATTTCAAGACTACAGCTTCTCTCCCCAAATTGAAGATATTTATTGATTTATATTCCTTCACTCAACATAATCCCCTGAAGTATTAAGTCAGTAAAGGACAAGTAGGTAATAGGTAAGAATCTTAGTTATTCTCTCTGAATTTGCTTCCATGGAAAGCAAGCCAGGAGTGGGAAAAAAGGTGATGATTACTTCCCACAGCCTTTCTTCTTCCTTTTACAATTTCTACTTTTCTTATCTTATAGCCAGATATGGTCTCTGGTGCAACCATAAGGAAACTAGCAAACAGAAGAAACTTCTGGAATTCAAGTCAGTTTCTAGAATGTGTTTTCTTAGAATTAAAGAAAATATGCTTACTCAATTACAATTGTTTTGTAGTACAGTAGAAAGAGTAACAACCATTAACCGAACAACTGAGGAAATATCATGCTTCATTCACTATATTAATAACTTTAATACATTAAATAAAACAATACCTTAATGTATTATATATATTAATGACATAAGTATTATTAAATATATTTTAAAGATTATCAAGATGAGGCTTGGACAATGTATCTTCTCAGGATAATATAACAAGAAATATAATTGAAATTAGAACTCAAATCTTTCTTACCTGAAACTTTTTATTTAAAACATTAAATTATCCTTTTCCTTTTTTAATCTAAGCCTGCTCATTACAGCTTAACCCATACTCTAAGCAACATATAAAGCATGGTAATGTTGACTATATTCAGATTTTGAAAGGAAGGAAACTATTTGACATAACTGAACCTAAGAGTGAAATAGAAATTTTTTATCGAAAAGATCTTCCACACAGCTCTGTGGCTGTCGTTAAAAAAAAAAAAAAAGATCTTTCAACAAATTGAAAATAGATGTCTTCTCTTTCTCACCAGTTCAATAGAAAATCTGCCAGTGTTTTAAATATATTTGCTGCCCATAAATCTAGATTACCTTTTTAATTTTAATATTGTGTTTTATGGAATTTTGAAGATACTTGATTTAAATAGAATACCGTTGTATTGCCAAAATTTTATACAAAAAGTTATTTTTTTTGCTGGAGAAGACTTAACCCGCAAACTTACAGCCAGTTCACAGAATCTCCTTATTTAAAAAAAAAAAAAAAATAACTGTTCACAATATGGATACACATAAAAACATAAATTTGCATGAGTTCTTGAGATAATTCAAGTAGTAGAATCTGAAAGTTGGCACAGAGGTGAATGGAATGTTATTTTAGAACAGTTCTCATGGAATAATTCTCCTCAAGCCTAATTTTAATTTTAAATTATACAAACTTAAATTACTATGAGTGTATTGAGGAAAAGTCCAACATGGGCATATTCTTTATGATAGTAGGTCATTTAGATGAGCTTATTTCTAGGATAGTTATAAACTATTTGAATTTCATCCATAAAGACATAGTCATTAGAGGTTTCTTTTAATTTTAGTACTAACTAGTGAACATCTTATGAAAAAAAATAGTGACAACTCATGTTGGGATTTTCTTTATGGGTTATGTGAGATAAATTTAATTCCGTTTGTAGTATATTGATCTAACTTCAGTAGTCAACCATAAACCAAATAATAATGATACTATGACTACTGCTTTTACTAATAACGATAATAATAAAGATCCAATTCGAGTAATCCAGAGAACATTGGACCAGAAATAAGGTTAACCGGGATACATTATATGTTAAATTTTGGTTTTTTATGATGCTATATTTTGAATATCAATAATTATTTTTTAAAAACTTCTAAATTTCTCTGTAATTTTTGAAAATAATTTCAAATATTAACACATAAAACATACTTTCCACCTAATGTCACTAAAGTTCTATTTTATGAATTTACTGTATCAAAGAAATATGAGATCAACCTTTATTTTATATCTTACAGTACTCAAAAATTTTCAATGTATTCATTTGAGGTAGATTTCTTTTTTTCTACAAAACTTTTTCAAAACAAATATTCCTGATCGCACTTAGTAAAACGATGAACTAGCCTGATATCCAACGTCTATGTTAATATTTGCTTTCAGACTCCTAACCAAGTGAAATTTCCTCTATGTTCTAGGTTTTTTTTTTTTTTTTTGAGCATTCACAAAGTGGTTTATAATGAGACTCACACATCACATTTTATAAATTTTATTTGTCTGACTCTGATGTATACTGGTTAGTGACTCCACATCATCCCACTTTATATTGTACACGTTTGCAGGCATTTTTAAGTGTCAGCCTGTCCAGACTGGCATTAATATAGACTGCCATTGATCCTCCTTTCAGTTTTGACTCATGGTAACTGGCTAAGATGTGTAAGTCCTCTGTTTCCTATTGAAATATCATTGACAGTTATCTTCCAGTTTTCGTAATTGTGAATCATTTGCACATCTAAACAAGTCATGTTTGGTTCACCTAATAAAACCATTTTATCAACAGAATCATTAAATGCAATATTTTTGGTTTAAGAAAAATGCACAATATTCATTTGTATATGTTTGAGTGTGATAGAAACTTAAATATATTTTCCTCTAGCTATCTGAACTTTTATGTGATTTTATGTTTTGAAATGAACTAGTTTAGTTTTTAATGCAACATTTTGTCATCGTTTTATCTGGTATTATATTTCAGTCACAAAGGACTCTGAAATCATTTTCACAACATGTTTAATGGCTCAACTGTTTCATTCCTAAAACTACTTATTTTCCTTATGGTGCATAATAACATTTTATTATGGTCTTTTGTGCATTTTATTACATATTCTGAAACATAATCATTTTATTGTCATTCACTTTGTTGATGTCAATATTGAACAATAATAAGAATGTAACGGCCTGTTTTAATAAGCCTATTATAAGCATTCATGTATTATAATCGCTATTGTGATTTGACATTCATAAGTGTGGATAGATTGTTTATGAAGAGTAAATAGCTGAGTAGTACTAAGTTTGTAACCTCAGAGATAAAAATGATTATGTATGAGAAATAAGTAATTGAACATGAAACACACTGGCGGTCGCTGCTTTTTAGCTCCTGAGAAATGATTGTAAGTCTGTTAGCTTCTATAAGGCACTGAATTTCATGAACTGTTAGTGCTAAAGGCTTTGCACTGTTAGACATCCCTGGGTATTTCCAGTTATGGCAATAAAGTTTAGATGATATTAAGGCTACACTTGATAAATCTGGCTGGCGTCTGTGAAGAGAACAATGAAAGTAATTGTAAGGTAATTACTGATAATTCTGTGTAAGAAGTTATAGCAAGAATAAATTTATGGATGGAACCATCAAACATGCTTAGAATGAGTGTGCAAATGACAAATATCAATGACCATTTTGTACCTTTGAAGGGGTTGATGACAAAGATTTAAATGGCACAGGCTGTGCAATATATGCATAAAAATGGCAGTTGAAAATTAAACTATACAAATTCTTGAAATGACAAGTTTATTGTTTCGAAATACATGATATATCATCAGTATTCCTGCTTTTAGAAAAGTTCAAAAATTCGTAAAAACTCTACAAAATAACTTTATCATCCTCCTGCATCTTTTTTTTTAAATAGAAAATGACAGTAAGTTAATGGAAGGTAGAACTAAATTGAGTTTTACTTTCAATTAAAGTTCTAGGACATGTAATTAGAATATGTGATTGTATATCACACTTCCGGGAGAGATGGAAGTATGACACAGCTGTCTTCATGTTCTGGGCAGCTGTGTGCTTTTTAGTTACCATAACTCTTCATCAGAAACTCATCTTTTTGTAAGAGAATTACTTAAAGGTTCTGAACCTGAGGTCCATGGATGGAACACAGACTGTACTTGAACTCAAAATAGCTCCTGACAGCAATGTGTGAGTGTGAGAGTGTGTGCGTGTGTATCAGGTGTGTGTGTCTGGTGTGTGTGTGTGTGTGTGTGTGTGTATCTGTGGTGTGCGTAGGGCAGTTCATTTTCCCGAAGAAGAGGCCCAGCTTGCATCAGAGTCTCAAAGTGAATTTATGACATGACCTATACAAGTAGAAAGAAATTTAAAATTCTTTGAATAAATGCCTGTAATTTCAATTATCTAAGTGAGACTATCCTAAAGCAGGTACTTTATTCATGTTTAGTGATTAACGTTTACATATATATGTGCTTGTAGGTGTGTTATTTTGATATAATAATCAAATTTGTTACTGAAGGTTTACAGTTTAAAATAGTAAAAAATCCAAGGCAATTACATAAATAACTTGCTCAGAATCATAAAAACAGATGCACTTTTAAAAATATTTTTTAAATTTATTTTTTTCTTGTGGTACACTATACATGCTATAATATTTACCTTTTTCACCATTGTAAGTATACAATTCCTTAGTACTGAATACATTCACAGTATTAGGTAACCATAACATCTACCTAACACCTAAAATACTTTCACCAATCCCAACAAAAATTCTGTACCCATTAACCAATAATTCCCCATTTCCTTCTTCTCCCGGCGCTTGATAAAGTCCATTCCGCTTTATGTCTCTGTGGCTTTGGCTATTGTAGGTACCTCATATATATAAAACCATACAATATTTCTCCTTCTGTGTCTGGCTTATTTCACTGAACATAATGTTTTCAATGTCTGTCCATATCATAGCATATATCAAAATTTTATTTCCTTTTCATGCCTAAATAATATTCCATTGCATATGTATACCACATTCTATTTATCCATTCATCTGCCCATGGACATTTGAGTTGCTTCCAACATTTGCTGCTGTGAATGGTTCTCCTGTGAGTGTTGCTTTACAAATGCCTGAGTGCCCACTTTGAATTCTTTTGCATATGTACTTAGGAGTTGAATTGCTGGGTTATGTAGTAGTTCTGTTTAACATTTTGAGAAACCACCAAACTATTTTCCACAGCAGCTGCGTCATGTATCATACATATATACTGTCAATGCATGAATGTTTTAATTTCTCCACATTTTGCAAACACTTGTTATTTTCCCTCTTTTAAAATTATACTCACCCTAATAGGTGTAAAGTATTATCCCATAATAGTTTTGGTTTACATTTACCTAATGACTAACAATGTTGAGCATATATATATTAATATATATATATATACACATTTATATATACATAAGCATATATATGCTTAGTGGCCATTGGTGTATCTTTTTTGGAGAAATGTTTACCTAAGTCCTTTGCCTATTTTTAAATTTTTATGCTGTTGTTGTTAACTTGTAGGAATTCTTTATATATTCTGGATATTAATTCATTAACAATTACATGATTTATAAGTATTTTGTCTTATTCAGTAAGCTGTCTTTGTGCAAGGCTTTCATCTCTTTAGTTAGGTTTATTCTTAAGTATTTAATTCTTACAGATGCCATCATACATGGAATTCATTTTATAATTTTCTTTTCAGATTGCTTATTGCTGTAGTATAAAATATCAACAAATTTTTCTCTGTTGATTTTGTACCTGGCAATTTACTGAATTTATGTATTACCTCTGTTAGCTTTTTTGGTGGATTCTTTGGATTCCTGTAACCTACAAATAGTGATAGTTTTACCACTTCCTTTCCAATTCAAATGCATTTTATTTCTTTTTCTTGTCTAATAGCTCTGGCTAAAACTTAAAGGACAATGTCAAATAACAACCATAAAAGTGCTGCTTTATAGACAATCATATGAGGAAATGTTTAGATTTTCACCGTTGAATGTGATGTTAGCTGTGGGTTTTTCATAAATGTCTTTTATTAAGTTGAGTAATTTCCCCTGTACTCCTATTTTTCTGAGGCTGTTCTGTTTTAATTTGGATAATCATGGTGTTTTTTCCCCTTTGTTCTGTTAATATTAATATGATACAGTACATTGATTGATTTTCTTATGTTGAATTGTTCTTGCATTCCTGAGATAAATTCTAGTTGGTCATGTTAAATAATTTTTTTTAATATGCTTTTGGACTCAGTTTTCTGATGTTTTGTTTAGGCTTATAATTTTCTTTCCTCCCTTCCTTCCTTCCTTCCTTCCTTCCTTCCTTCCTTCCTTCCTTCCTTCCTTCCTTCCTTCTCTTTTTTTCCTTTCTTTCTGTGTTGCCTTTATCTGGCTTTATCATGGCATCAGCATGATGCTGTCCTCATAGAATGAATTAGGAATTGTTTCCTCCTTTTCAATATTTTTTTGAAAGAGTTTCAGAAGGATTGGTGTTAATTCTTCTTTAAATGTTTGGTAGAATTTACTGGTAATTCATCTCATCCAGGATATTTCTTTGTTAGAAAGTTTTTGATTATTGATTTAATCTTTTTGCTTGAGATTTTCTATTGCCTCTCAGTCAGTGTAGATAATTTGAGTGTTTCAAGAAAATTGTCCATTTCTTCGGGGTTATCTAATTTGTCAGTGTACAGTCATTCATACTACTCTCTTATAATCCTTTTTATTTCTGTAAGATTGGTAGTGATGTCCCCCTTTTTATTTCTGGTTTTACTTATATGACTTTTATTTATTTATTTTTTTAATCTAGCTAAAATTTTATTAATTTTGTTAATCTTTTCAAAGAATCAACTTTTATTTTTACTGATTCCTTCTATTCCTTTTTTTATTCTCTATTTCAACTCTAAGTTTTATTCTTTCCTTCTTTCAGCTAGCTTTGGGTTTCATTTAGTCTTATTTCTCTAGTTAATTAAGGTGTAACAGTCGGTTATTAATTTTAGATTTTTTTGCATGTTTTAAGTGTAGGCATTTATAGCTATATGTTTTCCCCTGATCACTGATTTTGCTGCATCCCATAAGTTTTGGTAGGTTGTGTTTTCATTTATTCATCTCTGAATATTTTCTTATTTCCTTTGTGATTTCTTGTTTTGATTCATTAGTTGTTTAAGAGTATGTTGGTCAAGTTATACATATTGGTGAATATTTAGTTTTTGTTCTGCTATTGATTTCTAACCTTATATTTGTGCTGTGATTGGAAAAAATACTTTGTATTAATTTAATATTTGCCTTTTAAAATCTATTGAGATGCATTGTGTCTAATGTATGTTCTAATACATGTCCATTTGCACTTGAAAAGAATGTGTATTCTGGTCTTATAGGGTCTGTATATGTCCGTTAGGTCTAGGTAATTTATTGTGTTGTTTCCATCTTCCATTTACTTACTTTCTTCTGTTTTTCTTATCTATCCATTATTGGATAGCAGTGGCATATGTTGGGTTTGGAAGTCTCCAAATATTATTTTTGAGCTGTCAATTTTTCTCTTTCATTCTGTCACCGTTTGTATCATATATTTTGAGGACTTTTGGTTAGGTGCATAAATGTTTATAATTGTTATATCTTTTTGATGTATTGAATCTTTTATTAACGTATAAATCTTTTTTGTTTCTTGTAACCTTTTTGAATTCAAAGACTATTTTTTTCTGATATTAGCATGTTCAACCCTGCTCTATTTTGGTTTCTATTGCCATCATGAAACAGAAAGAGGGGGGCAGTTAATAGAAATTAGCTCATACTGTTATGGAGGCTAAGTCCCATGATGTATTTGTAAGCTGAAGAACCAGGAAAGCCAGTGCTATAATTCAGTCCAAATTGCATGGCCTGAGAGCAAGAGAAGCCAATATTGCAAGTCCCAGACCAAGTCCAAAGCCCTGAGAAATGGGCAGCTGGTGATATAAGTTGTGATCTGACTTGAGAACCAAGGGTGCTAATGTCCAAAGGGCAAGAGAAGTTGGATATCCTATCTCAGAGAGAAAATTCATCTTTCCTTCACTCTCAATGGGTTATACTAAGCCTGCCAACTTAAATGTTAAAGTACTCTGGAAACACCCTCACAGATACATCCCCTAATAATGCTTTACTAGGCTATCTGGACATTCTTAGCACAGTTAAGTTGACACATAAAAGTAACTATTACAAACACCACACAAAAACTCTGTTCCTAGAAAGCTCTGCATTCCTCCCTTGTTCTGTTATTGATATCACAAATTATGCCTTAATTCATTGTATTCCCAACAGCATAGATTAATAATTGTTTATTTATGCATTTATCTTTTAAATTATGTAGAAAATAAAAAATGGAATTACAAACCAAAATTATAACATTCTAGCTTTTATAACTTCTCGTGTATTTCCCTTTACTCTAGTTCTTTGTTTATTCATGACTCAGCTTTGAGTTAATATTTAGCTTCTTTTCATTTTAACTTGAAGGACTCTCTTTAGCAGGACAGTTCTAGTGGTAACAAACTTTCTCAGCTTTTGTTTATCTGGAAATGTCTTAATGTCTCCCTAATATGTGAAGGACAGTTTTTCTGGATATTAAGTTCTTGGTTGACTATTTTTATATTTTTAGCACTTTAAATAAATCAACCCACTGCCTTCTGGTTTGCAATGTGTCTGATAATAAATTGACTGATAGTCTTATTGAGGATCACTTTCATGGGATGAATCTTCTGAAATCTTTATTAACTTTTTAAAACCACTATTGAAGTATGATAGACATATAAATAGCTGCACATATTTAATATATATAACCTCATAAATTTAGAGATAAGTATACAACTATGAAAACATCACTACAATCTATGCAATAAACTTACCTATCACCTCTAAAACTTTCCTCCTTCCTTATTTATTTATTTAACTATGTGTGCGTGTGTGTGTGTGTGTGTGTGTGTGTGTTAAGAACTTTTAATATTAATATAAGATCTACCCTCTGAGCAAATCTTTAAGTATACAACACAGTATTTTTAACTATTGGTGCTATGCTGTATAGTAGATCTGGGACTTAATCATTTTGCATAACTGAAACTTTTTACCCTTTGACTAATACTTCCTTGTTTCCATCTGTGTTCAGTCTCTAGCAACCACAGTTCTACTCTCTGTTTCTATAATTTTGACCATTTTAGATTTCCTTGTAAGTGGTATCACGTAGTATTTGTTCTTTTGTGTCTTGCTTATTTCACTTAGCCTGATGTCTTCTGGGTTCATCCCATGTGGTCCCAAATGCCAGGATTTCCTTCTTTTGTAAGGCTAAATACTATTCCTCTATGTGAATGTACTACATTTTCTTTATCCATTCACCTGTTGATAGACACTTAGGTTGCTACCATGTCTTGGTAATTGTGAATAATGCTGCAATGAACATGGGAGTGCAGAAATCTCTTTCAGAGCCTGATGTCAAATTTTTGTATATATACCTGAAGTAGAATTGATGGATCATATGGTAGTTCCATTTTGAATTTTTTGAGTGACATCCATACTGTTTTTTTTTTAAGTGTGCCAATTTACATTCCCACCAATTGTATACAAAGCCTCTCTTTTCTTCACATCTTTTTTTTTTTGTTAATAGTCATCCAAACAGGTGTGATGCATTGAGGTATATTAGTAAAAAAACCATAAGATCTTTGGAGGAAAAGGGGAGAGCTTTATTTTCTGTAAGAAACAATCTGCAGATTGGGGAGGCACAACCTTTAGTATAAGTGGAAGTGTGCTCTCTGAAGAACAAAGAGAAAGAGTTTTTATAAAAAGGAGACATGCTATGTACTGCTCTTTGAGAAATTTCATTGGCATTAGTTAAGGTTTTGAGAAGCTGGCAAGCTCTGATTGGTAAGTGATGGTAGTGAGCAAAATTTTGTCTGAGAGTTGCAGCAGGTCCTTTTGGAAACCATTAGATAAAACTGGTTTCAGGTTACTGTAGGCAGTTTCAGCTGCCAGACTTGCAGAGACATACATTTTTAGAACAATGTTTTGTGCCCTGAAAGCTTTCCTGCCCCTTCGGCTTCTCGATTCTGTTTTAGTTGAGTATGACAAGACTGACCCAATTTGTCTTATCAACTTTCACAGGTGATAACTCATTTTTGTTTTACTTTTCATTTTCCTAAGGATGCAAATCATTTGTGATATTCAGAAACTTTTCATATGCCCGTGGGCCATTTGTATATCTTCTTTGGAGAAATGTGTATTCAGTTCCTTTGCCCATTTTTAAAATTGGATCATTTTCAGTTTTGTGCTATTGAGTGGTAAGGGTTCTTTGTTTATTTTAGATATTAACCCTTTATCAGATGGTTTGCAAATATTTTCTCCCATTCTGTAGATTGGCTTTTCATTTTGTTGGCTGTTTCCTTTGCAAAGGTAGAGGTGTCACACTTTCTGATTTCAAAATAAATTACAATGTTATAGTAATCAAAACAGTATGGTACCTGGCAGGCATAAAAACAGATATATAGACCTATGAAACAGAACAGAGAGCCCGGGAATAAGCCCGTGCATATATAGACAACTGATCCTCAACAAATATGCCAAGAATACACAATGAGTAATGGGTAATCTCTTTAAGAAACTGTTCTGGGAAAACTGGATACCTACCTGCAAAAAAATGAAATTGAACCCTTATTTTACACTACATACAAAAAACAGTCAAAATGGGTTAAAGGCTTAAATGTCATACCTGAAATTATAAAATTTCTAGAAGAAGACATAGGGGAAAATCTTGTATTGGTTTTGGCAATATTTTTGTATATGAAACCAAAAGTATAGGCAACAAAGGCAAAAATGAACAAGTGGAACTATATCAAACTAAAAAGCTTCTGCACAACAAAGGAAATATTCTCAGGTCTTTTCTAAACTTGGAGCTTTCCCTGGGCATGTGCTCAGGGAAAAGCCCATGGCTTTTTAAATCCCACTGTATACATAATTGTTTTTTGAATATTTAAAAAAAAAAAAAAAAGTGCAGCCCCTTTAAATTCCCGGGAAGCTGCTTCAGACAGTGGGTGTTGAAGAAATAATGGCAGGCACCCTCTGTGTCTGCACCTTCTCCCTAATCAATAGCAGCTTTAGAACACAGAATCTCAGTGTTTGGAGGATAAGGTCCTCATTGCCCACCCTGACTCCTGCAAGCTGCCTTTGAAATGTGGGTTGTGGCCCAACAGCTGCCTGACTCCAGGCTAAAGGGTGGGTTGTTACTACCAAGCTGAAATCTACTGATACTAACAGTAATTTACCAGCCAAGCTGTCATCTGGAAGTTGCAAGTATTCAAATAGACTCCAGAATTTCTAAACAGTCACTTCAGATGGTTTCTACCAGTACAATTATTGCCTAGGAGGAGAGACAGATTCCTGGCGTTTCCTATTCTGTCGCCTTCTCTGATGCTTCTCACTTACACTTATTTTTATAGAACTGACTCATTTTAATAAAATACTCCACCTTATGATCTCAGGTTATCCCAGTTGGTTGTTCCACGTGTGAGCACATTACTAAATATGGCCTATTACTTCTTTATTTTGATTTTGAAATGGGAAGCCAAGAGTTACATAGTTACATATATAACATGTAATTCTCAGTAGAAAGAGGTGGCTTTATAGCAAATTGAACTGCAGTGGAGGGTATAAAGGAGAAAGAATGAAAGACAGTAGTTAGAACAAGAGTTTTGGAAGCCTTCAAATCAATTTGTGGTTAATACCATTCTTGAAACCACCTTTTACAAATTGATAAGGGGTTGCAAGGCAAAAACTGTGGTAAGAGACTAAACTCTGCAAAGGCACAGGTAATTAAAAATAATTATGATGGCCAGCCATTGTCCTCTAGTTTGCTTTCCTATAATTGGTACGGAGGAGTCACATAGCTGATGGTCGTAAAGATTCTTAACTTTCTCCATAGATAACATCACACTTATGAAACCTAAGCCTAGTTTGGGGGTATCTTCCAGGCCCTGCATTCCAGTGGATTGGCTCACACACCCAGACCAGTGGCGCATACCGCGGAACTGACTCAATGGTATTGTGATCTCTCCCCAGGCATTGACTTAGTGTGAGAAGATGATATCCACACCCCTGTGATTTCTCACCAAACCCAGTCAATTAGCAGACCCAACTGCTTGACGCTTTGCCTACCAAACTATCTTTAAAAACCCTTTCTCCCAAATTCTCAGGTAAGTGGATTTGAGAAATCTACCATCTCCTACCTAGCTTGGTGCTCTGCGATATTAAACTTTCTCCGCTGTAACACCTGCTGTCTCGCTGCATTGGCTCTTCTCTGTGCAGAGGGCAACACAACCTGGTTGGGCTGTAATATTCCAATGTCTTATGGGTTGTCTCTTCCTTTCAGTCTCTGACCCACTAAATTTTCTCCCCCCTTCTCTTTTTTAACTATACAGGATTATTTTTGGTCGCTTACAATATACTATTCATTAGGAATTGAATTTATCTTTCCTGTACACAGACTAGATGCATTGTATTTTAAGTTATCATGGTTTTTAAATTAGAAGACTGACATTAAAAATAATCTCATTTTTAACATAAAATATTTACATATTTTCTTTAATCTTAAAAGCACAAGGGAATCCAGCTATAAAATACATTATGTAAAAGTATTTTGCTTAAATTGGAGTTAGTAGTAGATGAATTATGAAACTCAACATGTAGAAATAATTGATAGAAAAATTGAGAGTAATAATATAATAAAAGGCTGAAAACACTGAAAATTACTATGTATCAGCATATTATTTGTGCCTTTGCTCACATTTTAAATCCTAAAAATGATTATTAAATGCATAATTTTAATATTTTCAGGATTAAATAGCTACCTAGTATCTCACAAATTTTACATTCAGGTGGTATTTCATTATATTTTCTATTAGAAAAAATGAATAGCATTTTCTTTTTAGTGTGCCACTCAAACTCTATCTAATAAGTCAATTCTGTTCTGGCCTTATTTGTCATCATTCTCCACTCTGTTGAAATCTAGTCCTTATTCATTTTTCTTTTCCCTACTGAGTGATCCACATCCATTGTTGATGTTGAGTTATGAGAAACATAAAACAGATAATGTAAAAATAATAATAATGATGTGATCCAGATAATTATAGTGAAGGATACTTCTTATAACAGACATTTCAAACATACTTTGTGGGAAATATTTCATTATTGTAGCACAACAACAAGGTAACATAATTTTCTCATTAGCATTTTTCTTTCTTTTCTATAACATACGTATCATCAAATAGATTATAGGAAATCTTCCCAAAGTTACTTACACTAAATAACAACCATAGGTCATTAGACTATAGCTCTTTTTCTGAAGGCTGCTAAAAAGGTCTTTCTCTAATGGCAAACAGCTTTTACTAACTTCCTAGGATTCCAGAAATGCTAATCAGCAGTTCTAGTATGCAGCACATTTATTACACCGTGACATGCTGAAGACAGTCAGTTACAAATAGAACTGCCTCTTGAAAAATGCTGCTCCAGTGTTTTATAATAAAGTGCACCAATTAGATGCATTCATTAGGACAAACTGCTTGTCTTTTTCCATATTAAAACCTTTAAAAAAACACAATGTATTTCATAGTTCACCCTGCTCTGTATTATTATTAATTGAGCAGAGCACACTACAACGTTTTAATTCAATAAGTGTAAATACATAACGAACAATATTTCCTCAATAGCTGTCAGGTCTATAAGAGCCCACTTGGTTTAACAATCTAAGATATATAAGACAAGTCACTTTCCTTTTCAAAGAGTCCCTAGATGTTTGAGGAACCATTGCAAAAAGTAATAGCATTGGTGTGTAATTTTTATAATTTAAAGCTTCATTTCACTTTAGAATTGATTAGAATTATCTTCTAAAATATATTCTAATTTTCCTGGAATTAAGATGCATAAACTAACACATATATACTTACACATGTTGCCTTAGAGACTTAACTTTCATATATAAGGTTATACTTTGATATCAAGAAAGTCCTGAGGGTACGAATTTCAAAAGGGAAAATGAAATAATAAATGTGGAATGTGGACAAGAATCTGTCCCTCTCAGGGTGGGAGGGAATCAGATTATTATACAACACTGTGAATAGAATAGAGCAAGATTGATAAGGCTGCTTTTTCTGATGGCAAGAGCATTATTTCTCAGTTTTCTACTTCTACACAAACAAATTCACTAGCTGGCAATACACAATTCCTTTCTATAATGGATATAATTTGCATTAGGACACTGACCTGAATTATAACTGCTTTACCATCTCTTTAAATGCAGGAATGTTAGAGATGGTAATATTCTTGGCCACTCAGTTTTATCTACTCATAATTTATATAGTTTATGTTCTTATGCATTACCAGAAAATGGAAACATTCAGCTCCATAAAGTTTTTGGATTGACCTCAAAATAGAAGAAGAGAATAAAAAGAAAGCATGTCAGTTAATAGAAAAGAGTAACACTCTAATTCTTAGATATTCTCCAGAAAATATACCATCCAGGTATTCAGGGTAAAGATCTGCTTTTTAAAATATTATTGTAGTTTTCTTTTTATTTGTTTCACTCAAAAGTAATTTTGTTAGTACCATTTGTTAATGTAGTATGTTTAACACATCTATTATCACATTCCATTATCATAGAAAATTTAATTGCAGTCATCAGTCTGTTCTAAAATTTTTGACTATGAATAACAGTAGGAACTATGTCATATAAAAATGTAAAAATTAGGCCGGTCATGGTGGCTCACACCTGTAATCCTAGCACTCTGAGAGGAGGAGGTAGGCGGATCACTTGGGCTGAGGAGTTCAAGACCAGCCTGAGTAACAGCGCGACTTCATCTCTACTAAAGATAGAAAAATTAACCAGGTGTTGTGGCACATGCTTGTAGTCCCAGCTACTTGGGAGGCTGAGGCAGGAGGATCACTTGAGCCCAGGAATTTGAGGCTGCAGTGAGCTACAATGAGGCCATTGCACTCTACCCAGGGTGACAGAGTAAGACTCTGTCTCAAAAAAAAAAATGTAAAAATTATATAAATAATATCCAGTTTTGGTATTGAAGACATTTAACATTGCCTATGGTGTGGAATCTAGTACCAGAATGCATAGACTAATCAACTCATATAGGTACCAAACAACTGCAACTGGTATGGCCATCTTCACTTTTACTGGCTAAACAATAAAAATGCATATGTAAAACAAGTCAAAATTTCATGAATTATGCTTATCCTTAATATTTAAAATGCACTCTGATTTTTCCCCCACTTTCTCCTGTTTTAATATACCTTATTTCATGTTCATATGATAGCCACAAACTAGCACATTAAATTCATGATCCACTAAGAGTCTGAATCTGCAATTTGACAAGCATTGTATTAGATAATATCATCATAACATTAAAAAAATATATTTATTGTGAGACTTTTGGTCATATATAACAGTTATTTTATCATCATCCATGCACAAAATAGTTTTAAAATATTCTGGAAATATTTGTTTGACTCCATCTGGACATCACGCAAATTATTTGCTGTTGTAATTGTCTTTATCAAAAAAGGTTAAGATAGGTTTTTCTGTATCTGTTTTGCCTTAAGATGTATAAGTTATTGCAATATTTAGCTATACTAGTCAAAATAATCAAAATCATGAGTTCTTTTATCTAGATTTCAGAACTTATTTTTAAGCTACTCAGTATTTTCATATGTGATTAAGTATAAATGAAAGATATATTCTAAAATGAGCTAGAATGTTAATCTTGGAAAATTCAAGACATTTCACTCTTTAAATACTAACATGTTAAATTTTACATGTGTTTTGTATTTCTTTAGACAGGTTTACATATTTTAGAGATAGTAATAGAAATAAATGGGGAATAATAGCTTGATATTTATATTCTTATTGTAGTACAAAATTTAATATGATAGTCTGAATTTTAAAAGACCCAGAAACATTTTATTTTTAACATGTATGCTGCAATTTATAATATAATGTTGTGTTGACTTTTTAAAGTGTATTGATTTGGAAGATAAACATTTCTTATTCTTCATAATATCAAATAAAGTTGTTTATACACAAACTTATGATAAAAATAACATAATAGCGACTAATGAGCCATTGTATATCTTTATATTTGAAAATATTAGAGAGAACTGTTGAAAGAAAAACCAAGACATAATTGCTGTCACTTTGAATAATGGTGCCTCACAGACTGAGAGCCAAACAACATTCAATATCCTCTTAATTTTACATATCTTTTCTCTTAGTAATATAAGGCCTTTGTCTGGGAGTCTGTAACAACCCCAGTTAAATTTTACATTATTATTGTATGGTTTCTTGACATTGCCTGTTACAATACTAATTAATCTTGATTGGTCATTATTCTTTGGAGGCGTGTGTTTCTTTATCACTGATGTGCAAAGAGCTCACAAAATACCATAAAGTATCTGAATACTTAAACAGTAAAGCCACAAAAGATGCTATAGTTCAGGGGAATGTTTTTAGTCTTTCACAGTAATTGCAATGGATCCCATGTGTTAAATTAATGGGGAAACTATTTTCACCTGATAATCAGAAGCCAGAGGTTACATTAACTGTAATCCTCACTAGTCTCAGAGAAGTCAGGGGCCTGAGTGTACCTAATACAATGGCAGATGGACACTTGACGTAGAGAGTCCATAGGGTCGGGGTTAGGGAGAAAGGAAGTGAAAGTAGTTCTTGACCAACAAAGAAAACATGGCAAAAAACATAAGAAAGCAAAGACTTTTGATAAAGATTGGATCCCTAAGTTTTATGCAAGGAAAAGACAAAACAGGAATATTTCCTGTAAAGAACAAAGAAGGCTTTAATACTGAGAAGTGACAGCCCAGAGCAGACAAATGGGGAAATATATAATAGCAGGAACACAACTACGGATAAATAAAAAAGAGAAACAGACTGGCTAGGATATAAACTATTCACTTAGCTACAGCAGGGTTGTAATGAAGAAAAATTGGAAATTTATGTAAGAATTTTATACCATGAAAAATTTGTCTCATACAAATGTGCTTAACCTGACTGACAGTAAATTGGAAATAATCCTCATGCTTTGGTGAGGATTCAGTAATGTGCTGCAAATCCTGTTGACATCTTACTACAGTAGGGCCTCCTTAGTCAAGGCCTTCCTCTGCCTTTGCAGATCGATGGATTTCCAGGCCATCTGTGTCCTCTTTCCCTGCTACCACTTCATGTAAGATTCTGATGCCCAGAGAAAGCAGACTTGGTAGAAAGACTGCTTCCTGTGAAATTTTTACTTTCATACAAAAGATTTACAAAGGGATTAAGCCAAATGAATAAAAGTTTATAAAACTCATTTACACCAGTGACATAGATGCCTCCGTGATTGACTCACTTAGAGGGTAGGTAGTTTGAAAGGGTCTTTATTACATATAATAGTGAAAATATACTTAATTCAAGTGTTCTTCTGTCTACATTTTATACGGGTTAAATGCAGCACTCAGAAAATACAAAACAAAGATATCAATGACAGGAGAAATACCCTTAATATTTGTTAAAAATCCCTTTCTCTTTCTACCTCAAACCCCAGGATTTAGTGAAAATCCTTAGATTGTTTGTCTTGTCTATTCATAATAATCTCCTTGTATATAGTCTGTCTCTCCAAATAATCTTCTTCACTATTGTTATTTTTCTGAAATACAAACTGGATCATGTTTTCACTTTCTTTATTATGTGTATACTGCTTTGTGATTCCCTACAGAATGAAGTTATGCAAGTGTCTTCATGAATTTTCTCAACTGTTTTAGAGTCTAAGCTACCAGAATGGCCACAACCTCCTGTTGGCCCCCCTTAGCTATTTAACATTTCCCAAGTTATGTCTTATTCAATTGTGCCTATATGCCTTTGAACATGGTCTTGAATTTTTCTGAAATGCATTTTTTCTCATTTTTTTCCCCCTAAGAAACTACTTTTCATCCTTCAAGCCAATTTCTATGTGAAACTGTCCCTTGTCATTATGTAATAATTATTGATAATATCTGCTTTCATTTATTACATTTTTCAAGTCAAGAAATGTATTTAATTCATTTTTATATTCCTGTGTGTATTAAAACATTTTATAATGTCTGGTTGGCTCTAACTTATGAACTAACAAAATTTTTATTGCCTATTTTTTAGTAGTTTTTAATGTTTTAATTCTGTATAGAAATGCAAGGTGTAAGGATGATGTAATCAATGTATTTTCCCAAACACTCAAGCAAACTAATATACAAAAAACACATACCTCTGAATGTCTGCACACTAAGGACAAAATTAGTTTTATTGGCCTCATGTTACTTGTGAGTTTCTTTCTACCTCCTTACTTTGAAAATACATGCAGCTTCAAACATTTATTTCAAAGTGTTCTGGAAATAATAAAATTGCTTTGCATTTATAAGCGCATTCATTTGTTTATCTCATCAGCAACTAGGCAGCTGATTGAGGTTGATGCTGTCAGTATCAACTATATCAAATCTGAGTTGATTTTTTAATTGATCACTTATCCAACTGCAAGCTAGCCGTAGGCCTTAAATTTTTACTCAGATTCATTAAAGTTACTTAGTGCATAAAAAAGAGGCATATTGCTCCCCATACTCTGTCAATTCCTTTCAATATACATGTTATTTTGCATACTGATCAATTTGTTAACTCAGCACATTTTCTAAGGATAATTACAACACCACTCTCTTAACAATAGGAGAATAATAATGATGAAGAATATTTATCTAGAGAATGCTGTTGAAAAAATAATCAGCCCCCAAAGAAAGTTATGCTTCTCCTCCACGAGCATATTTTTATACTGACATGTGGAAGCTTATATACTACAAGGTAGATTTATAAAGCTTATAAAAGGAAGAAAGCAAGCCAGGGAGAAGGGAGAGAGGATAAGAACAGTAAAGATGGATCTGGGGCATTGTTGAGGGTCTATTGAATTTGAAGGCCATGAATTTAAAGTGGAATCAATCTGCATAGTCAAATACCTTCTACCAAGGCAGACCTCATTTCTATAAATATGTATTTTTATTTAAGGTTGGGATTTTTCTAAACAGGTGCATTGTATGGACAATGCAATAAGGTTATTGGGTTCATCATATAGGAAGTGATATTCTATGAACTAGATGCTGATTTTTGACAAAATAGAAAACAGAGAGACTTAGAAAATAAAGTGGAGGGGTCAAGAGAGTAGACATGCCAAAGTAATCAAAGATAGGTCAATTGTTTTTATGATATGAAGATGTATGTATACACTTTAGCCCAGAATGCTACGGCAAGTATGTTTCCTGATTCATACAGTAAAACTAACATGTCAAGTTTGAAATACTGAAATAAAGCTGTCTAGCTTTGTGGATGTACAGAAATAGGGATGAGTAACAGTCACATGTAACTTGTCACATTGAAAATGGAAAGTAAATATATAAGCGCATAGCTTTAGAATTTACAGTTGCAGATATTTTCCTTATTGAATGTTTTCTTATGTTTAATTTTTACTTCACTTAAAGGCTCTAGTTACAATTTTTAGGCATCAACAAGTGATAACTGATTTTGTTAATAAGATATACAATAGCACAAAATCTAGTTTTAACTTTCCGTCTTGAGGAAGACGTGGTAATAGTGCTGTTGTGTACAGTCACTGCATGGGAAGCACTGGTTTTGTGTGTGTGTGTGTATTTGTGTGCATATGTAATTGGCTTTCCTCTCATTGCTTCAGTATAGGCTGCTATCTTACTGTGAAGATTTTAGAAAAAAAACATTGTCAAAGTTGGAATTTGGAACTTCTGTGAAATATAGTTGCCTAAAATAATTTTCACCTCATCTATCTCCCTTGAAACCCATTAAAAAAACAGACACACACATAAAAGACTTAAAAGAAAAATGTCCCATGAAACAAAGAGACAGCTAAAGAAACTCCAAGCTATAGAGAATACATGCCAAATTCTGTCACAGTTATACTAAAACAGAAAAAGATGTGTAAAAACAAGGCAAAACAAAATAAACAAATACAAAAATAATGTAAAAAGAACAAGATGAACATACATCTAGAAATCATTCTTAGTCATGAAAAGCCCCAAATTCCATTGATTAGAATAGTATGTCATAGGATTCTTATCAAATCATGGAATGAGACCTGTCTCTGGATCGATAAGAAAATGGAGCAAAGCCATGCACCATATTTAAATGCAATTTCTATTATCCTGAATTTAGTACCCTAGTCAGATGTTTAAGAAAAAAAAAAAAAAAGAGTGCAAGCAGAGACATACAGGAAAAATGAAGGGACCCTGGGATTTTAATGGCTTTACTATGAGCAGTGCTAGCTTTTGAATGCCGATTTTTGAAATGTCCACTTGCTAAGGTGATAACACATATAAGGGGAGTGTATTTAAAACAGGAAAAGTGAATCATTTGTGGGCACTTCTCAGTTCTCTTCCTCTCTTTAACTCTCTTCAGAAAAGCTTTTCAGAAAATTGCTGTTTAAATAAATGAATTATTCTCCAAGATATAATTATATATGATACAAAAAAGTTGAACTTCCGTAACAGAAAGATTATTCAAAGAAACAAATAATTGCAATAAATAACAATAAACTTTACTTACTGAGCAAAATAATATAAAAACAGCCATGACTTTGGGCTAATGTATAGTGAACAACCAACCATCAAAAGTAAATCCTAAAGATGGATAATTAAAATTTAAATGTAGTTCAAAATCATGTGTTGCCTGGTTTCTCAAATTTTTTGAAATTTTTCAAATTTTTATTTCTTTTGAATATTTATTAAGATGTGTATAATAGTCTTCTTTTTATTTCTTCTTTAGTGTTCTTGTGACTACGTAGATTTTTTTCCATGACATAATCAATTGGATTTAGTACCTGTGTTAACAAAGTATACCTAGCATTGTATTTTTTGCCATATTAAATATTGGTTTGAAATAAATAAAACATCAATACTAGTATGAAAATCTATACTACAATCTATAACTCAATAAGTGTTATTTATGCTGTGGAATAAACAAAATTCAATATTTTAGAAGCTCTGACATACCAAATAAGAATAATGGAGATAATGGATAACTCTTTGAGAACATGAAAATAGGCCACATTGACACATATGCAATATATTTAAAATGTACTGTGATAGGCTGTCAAATCAGGTTTTTCAGTAAGACATACATCTTTTTGCATTCTTTCATTTTTCTCTTCACATTCCAGTCTATCAAACACAATCCTTATTCTCATATTCTACCCAAAGACTATTCTGACAACTTTGAATTCATTATTTTTTTCCTCGTCTCTGTTCATTGTTTTCTCAATTTTTTTGGTACATGTTCACATGCATGAGATAAATAGCATTGAATAAAATTTCTTAAAAATAAATAATAACAAAGAGAGACAAAGTAAGTTAGGATGCTTTCAGCTGTAAACAGCAAGACTCTGTTGAAAATGTTTTAAAAATAGGTAAATTGTATCAGTTTACATAAAAGAGAGTCCTAATGTAGGGTAGTTCCAGGGTTCTTTAATTCAAAGACTTTATCAAGGACCCCAACATGTTTGTTATACTTTTCTGCCTGTATTGGTTCATTAGACTGGCTCTCCTTATGATTTCTAGAGAGGCTACGAGAGTTACAAGTGTTTCTTTAAGTCTTTCTTTTCAGTCAAGAGCTTTTCCTCTCGCTTCCATCATTTATTACACAGGGCAATTGTTTGTTTGGAGTAATCAGTATTCACCTCTGGAAATTTAACACCAATCAGAATGACACTGAGATAAAACCTAAAATAGCACGTTGGCATATAAATAAATTTTACTGCCGATTTTTACCTTTTGCTTTGCTTTCCATTCCAAAGTTGAGAGTAAATTTTTTAAAAGGAGGAAATGGTTTTGACAAATAAACAGCTAAATTTAACTGCTGAAGTATACTGGATTAACCTTGATCAAAGGGACTAATTTGTTTGCAATCAAGGATTTAAACTTTTCGGTGTCCTGATATCTAAACATTGACATCAATAAATTAACAATTATTAATAATATATTGACTACTGCCAGAGTAAGTAGCTTACAATTTTTAGTTTCTTAAATATCTCTTAAAAACAAACCTTCTTGTTCCTTTCTAATGTTACTCTTAAATCCACTGGACACCAGTACTCTCACACAGCTCTTGGGATTAACCATGTCACTAAATGTGCCATGTTTTACTCAGATCCC
Organism: Propithecus perrieri; assembly: GCA_963574695.1. NCBI lineage: Eukaryota > Metazoa > Chordata > Mammalia > Primates > Indriidae > Propithecus > Propithecus perrieri. The sequence goes on from CAUYRB010093473.1 coordinate 47,680, forward strand.
CATCCATTATTGTTCATATCAAAGCTTCTCAGTGATCACTGATTTCAATTGATAATTAGACTTATTTCTCTATAAGATGTCTCTGATTAGTCATTAATATTTTAATGTATATTAAATACAATGGTTTCTAATTGGTAAAATTAGGAGGAGAGGTATCTGTAAAAATAGTTCACCTCAGTGCTTAATTTACTGTTTTAAGAGCTAGAAGAAGATTATTTTAGCTCTTTGGGAAATTTTGTATGTTTCTGCATCGATCCAAGATTCTTTAGATTCTGGAATGTTTGGTAAGAACAGAAGACTGGTTTTGACAAAATTTAGGTGAAATTTGCTTAAAAAATTGCTATATATACGTACGCACATATCAGTAATCCAGGAATCATAATACAAAGGAAAAATAGAAAATGATACTAATAAAAATTAAAATATGGTTTTTATTATTGACATAGCACATGGAAATTATGGCTTGCATCTTCTGGGAAGATGGGAAGAAATGGAAATTGTAAGGGAGAATATGATCACTTTCACAGAGTCCACCGTCATGGTTAGACGCCTATTTTACTTTTTGACACAGTCACACAAGCAGGTGTTTATCATTCTTGGCCTTACTGATAGCTCACAATCAATGATGCAGTATTTGCCTCATTTTATATAGATTTGATACTCCATTTCCTTTTTTACTTATGACTTTTGACAAGCCAGAGACATGTTAATCAGGGAGGGAAACCTATTTTTTCTTAATTGTAGAAGTAATATTTAAAAATTACCTGTTTTACTCTCAGGCACTTATAATTTACTTCCTGTTTAGAGGTGTAAATTCATCATTTATGAGAGCTAGAAATACAATTTCACTCCCATTCTTCTGAGCCGTTACCCCGAATTCTTGAGTACTCCACCAAGGAAGAAATACATGGAATTATAAATGACTTCCACTCAGACCCTTTTACCCTTGTTGTTGTATTAAAAGTAATTCTTTACTCAATGGACCACATTATAATAAAGTATCCTGCCCTGAAGAATGTTTAGAAGATTATTTTGCATTTAATTCCTTTGTGATCATTTGGTATCTCAGTGAGGAGTCGTGAGCAATATCCCTTACAGTAGGAAGAAAAGCCGTCAAGTTCTTTATGCTATTATAAGCTATTGTTTCCAATGATACTTTTCAACCTACATCTATAGGTTATATTTCTACATTTATAGGAATTATTTTTGTAAAGGGTTTCCTCAGCAGACATTTGGTTGATTGGCTAACACTAGCATTATCTTTAAAGAGCTTCCAAATGAAATTAAAATGCTATTCAGACACTAGTTTGACTTGGACACTGCACAAAACTAATTGGATGATTCTTCATATCTTGTAAAATTGCTCTGAACATAAAGTGTGGATACTCACCACATCAAAATTAAGAAAGGAAAGAAAAATAGCAGTAGCCCTTGACATTCAGAAGATGGCCTGACACTTACATCTAGGAAATGTTATTTTCTATTAGATATGAACAATCTCACAGAGCACCAGTCTCAGACAACATTCCTCTGAGAACCAGGCTAAAATGAGCTAAATAGGGGTCACTTCATAGTTTCATCTAACCATGGGCAAAAACAAGATTATCATAAAACCCACAAAATTAAAACATCACCTCCTCCCCTTTGGGCAAAATGAACGATTGCTATTTCTTAAGTAATTACAGCTTAACCCTTGTGCTAGTCTCACTTTTATGTAGATAAGATTTATTACAGTACTCAATCACAGAATTGCCTCCATTTTTGGGCATCGAATCTAGAGTAAGCCCTTTGTTCTTTAGACTCTCCCTAAAATTCTACAACCATAGCCACAAATCCTGTAATAGCATTTTTTTCTAACACTTACTGAGACATCATGATGCATGTTCTTTCTCATTGCAAGAACAATAAATTCAATTTGTTTAACTACTGGTGTGTTTCTGGTGGTCTTTGATTTAAGTATATTAATTGCAAGTGACAACTTTTAAGTTAATGGAACAAAAAGTAAACAGCCATGGTCATTAAATATTTAAGTTATGCTTGTTATTTTATTTCTAATTCTCTTGTGCCTAAAAGCAAACAGACATGTAGATAAAGCCTTCTTCAACAGTTTCAACCAAAGGCAAAGAGAATAGAAGAAAGATATGAGTTTACTTATCATTGTAAGTAGTATCACGTTGAGTCAGGGCTAATGAGAGGAAATGTGTGTGTGTGTGTGTGTGTGTGTATGTGTGTGTTTGGGTGTGTACGCAGGGGGGGTTGTAGATAAAGATATTTTTGAACTTGATAACTAAAAATAATCAATGATTGTATTACCATACTTTTCATTTTATTTTATTTTATTTTTGCTTTCGGGAACTTGGTGAGTCGGAATGGTAGGCTCAATCATTCCCATGCCCCTAAATGTCCAAATTTTAGTCCTTGGAAACTGTGAATAAGTTACATTACACTTTAAAAGGAATTTAAAAGACATAATTAAGGTTATGGACCTTCAACTAAGAAGATTATCCAGGATCATCTGAATGACTCTAATCTAATCACAGGAGCCTTTAAAAGCAGAGCATTTTCTCTGGCTGGAGTCAAAAGAGGTGAAGCAAAGAAGTCCAGGGGATTCAAATTATGAGAGAGACTCGTCCTGCTCTTGTGGGCAGGGTTCACCTAGAAAGCATGCGAAGGAATGTGGCAGCCTCTAGGATCAAAGACTGTACTCTGGCTGACAGCTGGCATGAAAATGGGGTCCTCAGTTTTACAAGCACAAGAAAGACCTCAGCCCTACAAGAACAAGGAGAAACAATTTGGCCAGCAATCTGAATAACATGGACGTGGATCCAGAGACTGCTGAAATAAACACAGCCTTGCTGACACCGTGGCGCGGGAAATAAAGAAAGACATGAGCTCTGCCTTACAAGAGTATCTAAGCAACAAGAAAGTGTAGTGAAAGAACACACAAGAAATTTATTTGATTATAGATTAATCTAATGTATGAATGCAAATATAAATTTTGTTACACTAAAGCTTACGGGCACAAAAGAGAAAAATCTCAGAATTGCTGTAATGAGTTGATGAGAAGATACTAATATATGGATTCTGAGAAATGTATCTGGCATTTCAATATGATGAGAAGAAGGATGTAGAAATAAAATACTGAATTTTGGTATGTGTGGCTAGAAAGTCACCAAATCTTTGTAAAGGGAGATATTAATTTGGAAGTATATGCCTCTTAAACAAGATGCATGCAATTATTTATGAGTATCAATAGACATGTATATATTATACATTCATACACATGTATTTTAATTAAAAATTTCAACAAAATCTATATAGTTTCAAAATAATTACGGAATTATTTAGATTATTATTAACTAGTTCATATTTTTTCCAAATTACCAAGATAGAAAATTATGTTTCATATAATAAATATCTGAACCTAGGGAGACTTAAGCAAGAATTTGGAAAAGACAATAGTTGCGCCATGTCGTGCATAGCATCCAGTTTATTAGGGAATCTTACAACTGCTTCCCAAATACTGAATGTTTCTAATTTGATTTGGCAAGATTTAAATTTGATCTTTTACTTAAGAAAAGACTTTAAATGTAGTTTGTTTTCTGCAATGCTATATGTAATAAAATACATCAAATATACTTTATATCTCATTAATTATATTAGAATTTGTTTGATTCCTTATAAAATTTAGAAAATTACATTCCCCACATTGATCCCATCTTCAAATTATTTTGAAAATTTGTTAAAGTGCGTATATTCAGTTTATAGTATTTGAATCCTTTAGAGAGTTTATAACAAACCACTGAACAGAGTTGCTCAGTCAAAAGTGGACTTTTATTTTACCTACCATGTCTGAAGGTAGGTGATCCAAGCCGGGCACAGTGGCTCCACAATATCTTAATGTCCCAGGTACCTTTTATCTTCAACTGCAGGGCCTTTAATACGTGTCTTATGATTGTGAAATATTCATAAAGACTTTTCCACTTCTCTATCCTTTTTTCCTTATGCCACTTAGGATAAAGAAGAAAGCAACAAGCCAGTAATGGTGAAAATCAAAACTTTCCCAGAAACCTTATACTTGTGTTTAGTGGACCAGACCTATTTCACTTGGATAATCCTAGTGACAAGAAAGTTTGGCAAATATATCTGATAACATGAGGATATAACTAGCTTAAAGGAAAAAGAAAAAAAAGGAGTTTTAGTTGATATGGAAAAAGTAAAAAATGGATTTAGGTTTGTATGAGCCATGAATAATGAGGCTTAATAGCCTCCAATAAAGATATATCATGTCCCCATCTTTAATGTTTAATGGCATACCACAATTATGCACAATTTTATGCATAGCTACTAAGTATAATGTCACAAGGCAGATGTGCAAATTATCTTCTTCTTCGATGTTGTCTAAGAAGGAGAACATTTTATGGGTGGTTATGACCAGTTCCATATTTTTCATCCGCTATTTAAGAAATGTTTTTCAGAGTATAATCTGAATCCTGGCACTTGAGCTTCAGATACAAGCAAGTTAACGCCTGGTAAGTGAGTAGATGGATATTGGGTAACTATTTAAAGTGCAAATTATATAATATCCTAGGACAGAAATGTGTTCACACAGCAGTGGACACATACAAGAATATAAAGAAAAAGGTAAGAATGCTTCTTAAAGCAAAGTCTTTATTTTTTTTTTCCCAGCCAGGCACTAAAGCTGATGTAAAAATTTGGAGTCAAAAAAGAACTGCAAATGCTTTAGTATTTCTGGAAAAAAAATACAATGGAAAGGGAAGGGAGAGGAAGGAAACTTAGTCAGCATTTCAGAAGGCTGATGGTATTTGCAAAGTGGAATTTGGCCTTAAATTATGAATACTGTTTAAGTTTGATGTAAGTTGCTTTTAGGTGTTTGGATTTATGGGAATGGAACGGAGCAGAGGGTTGTGTTGAAGACATCCAGCTGCAAACCAGCATAGGGAGTTGATGCCGGGGGGGTAAACTTACTGGTGGGAGATTATGAATAAAAAGACAAGAAGAAATTAAACCTATGAAAAACAGTCATCGAAGAAACCTGGGAATGAGTTAGTTAGGTAATAACAGCAACAACAAAACAACTCACATCTACTGAATACTTATTTTAGTGCCAGGCATTTTGTTAAGCACATTACATCATTTAACAGTAATTACCATGATTTTAATACATATAATTTTATAGCAGATGAATAAGAAGTAACGTCATGATGCTTGAATGGTGTCCAATATATGAGAGAATTTTAAAAATGTAAACTAGTTAGCAATGCCAAAAATGAAGCAAGAACAAAGAAAGAGAAGGAAAAAAAGTGCTATATTTCTTTACGTTTGAACTGAAAAAAAGATGATTTTATAAAAACTTCATGATATTCAATATTTTTCTAAGTTTGAAAAAGCAAGTAATTTTTTTTTTTTTTTTTTTTGCTGCTCCATTTTATCTCTACAAGAAAGATTAGGAGATACATTTCTCAAATTCCTAGCATTTAGGCAGCGAAAAACAATATCTTTTATCCAGTTCACCTGCAGTTTCTTTTTCTTAGAGTAAATATAGATTTTTTAAGCTATTGGATTGAGAACTGCAAAGAACCCTCGGCACACAAGGACTCCCGCCAAATCCCTAAACCAAGACACTTGGCTGCCCCTGCCATGGCTTCTAGTCCTGTAATAATGGATCCTTAGGACTTCTCAGTCCGAGTTCCTGTCTGGAATAGCTATGGGCTGTCAAAAGAATTTACTGATTGTTCAGTCCACATCTGAGGACAGACCCCTGACCTCCTTTTTTCAAAGCATTTACTAAAAAGGTCGTACAGCTGTGAATCCTTCCTCTTTCCCTTTGAGATTAATGTGCATCTCCCATAACTCAGAAGTGTCTCTCAAGGACCTGAAAGCCATGCCTTTGAAAGGTAATTACCAGAAAGGACAGGGCCTCTGTCTCCCAGTCTCCGTGGGAGGAGAGAATCCTAACTTCCACAGTTCCCAGGTAGCAGGCACGGCTGGCCTAATCACACACACACCGACCGCCACTTTGTAATTTGTCACTTCTCTGACACCACTGCCACTGGAGCCCTCCTTGCTCTTCCTCCGTACTCACTTGTTCCCCCTTTAAAAGAACCAGCCAGTCACCTCTGCACAAATCACAATGCAGCTCAGCTCTTTCCCCTACTGAGTGTAGTCACTGAGTAAAATCTGTTTCCACCACTTTACCTAATGTCCAGTTTTATCTGTCTTTGACAAGACAAACTTCCAAATGTATCAAGTCTTGAGTGTTCTTGGAAAGGTTTTGGAATCAAACAGGCAAAACTGAATACCTTTGAGTAGTCATGAGGCAAAGTCTTGCCGTTCACTTACAGAAGGCATTATTTTTCAAATTTAAGCAAAAATCATTTTAGTAATTTTCTCTCTGTAGTTTAAAGGTAAAATATTTACATAGAAGAGTAAGGGGAGATTGAAATTATGTGATTTAATGCTTTTAAATATATATAAATAAAATTAATCAATATTTAATGGGAAGAACTTGAAAATAAACTTGAAAGGTTTTTTTTTTTTTGCCTACCCACCCCCCCAATGATTAAAAGTTTTGTATTTGAGGTGGCAGAAAGAAAGAACAAAAGTGTTCATGTAGTTGATGCAATTCCTTTAAAATTATGGTAATGGAGAGGAAGCAGGGCAGCTGAGATCATAGCCTAAATTACCACCAAAGAGGATAGCAAGAAAACAGGGAGCTAATCTGCTCAGGAGAGCCCTGGAGGGTTGGAAATGGGGATGGTGAGATGCGGGCTACACAGGACCAGGTGACAAATGTCTCTCCTCCAGCTCCTCTTTTACCCAGGGCACAGAACACCAGAAGTTAGTTATCTAACCCCAAACCCAAACCAAACAAACAAATAACTATTTGACGAAACTAACAACTAAGCAAGACAACAATAAAAAAAATAATTTCTAATAATAGAAAACATCTTGGGGCAACTGAGGGTTCTAAAGTTGGTATCAGCTCTTTCCTTTTGTTTAGTGCATCCCCAATCCAATGTTCGATTCCTTTTTCATTTATCCTAAAGTGAAGTTGGCTGTTTCATAAATTCTGCACATGTGCACAGAGCTCCCAGTCATATTTTTAAAACTGTTTTTTGTTCTTATATTAATATATGAATTACAAAGCACAATCGCAAAGTCGCAAAATACATAAAATAGGAAGACTAAGAAAATATATAGAAAAATTGAGCCTTCAGGAGAGATAGCCAAGGATGACAAGAGAATGAAATTAAATAGACAAATCAAAACAGGAGGTGAAAAAAGACTTTTACTAAATACAACAAAAAGTAAAATATAATAAATATTATAAAAACAATATATAGCAATCACAAAAAAGACCAAGGTAGTTAGTGGAATAGGTATAACAAAGAACACAAAAACATTAAATATAGATTGACAAATCAAAAGCAAAATACTTGATAATAAAAAGAGAACTATAAAAATAAATAGTGTAAAGGGTGAAAATCGCTGTCTCTCATGGCTGGAAATGAGAAGAACAGAAACTCTCTTATTCATTAAAACTAAGAGCTTTGGGTTAATTGGAAAAGTAAATTATCTTACCTTTTTTTAAACTTCAAATATATTTTTATATTTTGTAATATTTTGTAATAGGGCCAAGCTTCTCATTCCTATTTTGATGATAGATATCTGTCCCTTTTCTTTTATAAAACATACTACTAAGTGTACTTTCCACAATCTCCACATTCAGTTTCTTTAAGGTGAAGTGAGAATTTAGAGACACTTGTAAAGATATCTAAATGCAGTATCCTCCTAAATACATATATTTTTATTTCTGATCCTTTACAGTTGTCTCACCCACACCTATTCATCAGCAAATATTATTAGAGCCTCAACTTTGTCAAGATTTTTTAAAACATCTCCAGTTTTCATAAATACAACATACTGAAGTATACTTTATAAAGGAAAGAGACAGCAATTAAGTCAAAACAGATGCTATTTTAAAAAGTGTCTAATGTTTAAACTTATTTGTATTATTAGATTTTTGCCCATGTGCATATTTTAGTAAAGTTAAAATGAATACAATATTTCAAAGGAAATGAAACTAAGCCTAATGGTGTGCTTTTATCTTATGGGACGTGAGAAACATTCATCTCCCTTTCCTTGCTGTGACAATAATTTTGTTCTCTCACTTTATTGCCTTGGTATTGTTTATCTGATTTTTTTTTAGTATTTGGTCCAATTTCTGAAGAGCAGAGATTGCCTACAAAACTTATATCTCTAAAGCAATTATTTAATAAATTTCAGCAAGCAATAAAGCTTTTGAAGAGCCTAAATAAAAGTATACTTCATAAGGACAAATACAACCTGAGATTAATCTGAACCTAATTTCATCTCATTTTTTTTTTTAAATTTAGGAGATTTGAGAATTGTGTTTAACACAGATCCTATTATTTACTGGCAGAATTATATGCCTTTTTAAATGACTTTTTTTCAACTAAGAAATTAGCCATGTAAATTAATGCTTAATTGTTCTACTTTTCTTTCCTTCGTGTGAAATTTGGTGATTTGTTTTCATATTAAAAATGTATTCTCTCCAGTAATCTGAGCATAACAACCCCATCATGAGTAGTAATATGATGTGACAATATAATTATTAGGAATGTCTTTAAGCCGTAAAATAAATTTTAAGTAACACTAGGGTTTGATGTGAACATATAGGCTCACTACAGTGTATTACCAGAAAAATATATCAACCTACTATCGGGTATCAGTGTGGTTACTGAATGGCTATTCAATGGCTAAAGACCAAAAGAACTGAACAATAATACCGTAACTTAGTAAATAGCTCACAGGGGTATAGTTTAGAAATTCTGAAACAATCATTTGTGTATACTATGTTTGAACAAATAAGCCAATACGTTAATCAGACCTAGGTTTTTGGGATAGAAAGAAGTTAATGCAGACATCATCTACTAAGGGATGTTATTGAGGAAAAGCTTAAGCAGGAACAGAATATATAAATTGCTTCAAAATGTTTCCCTTCAACTATTTAATAATTACAAAGAGAAAAATAATAATTTCATTATAATGACTCCACTTTAGTCAGATGATCAAGGTTAACTTCATCAGTAATATCTATCAGTATCAAATATCTCCTTAATGAGATGGGTACAACACTTCTGTTCCCTTTCCCAACAACAAATACCTCTAAACCAATCATGAAACTTTAAAAAAAAAAAGACAACCCCAAATTTAGAAACATTTTAAATAAAATTACTGACAATTATTCTTGCTCTCATTGTTCATATATTATTTCAGGTTGTCTGTTTTATTTTGTTTTATTTTCCATTAGAATCCTTAATATGCTAATCATAGGTATTTTGAAGTTTATGTCTGCTAATTCTATAAATCTGTGTTATATCTAAATCAAATACTGATGATTACATTGTCTCATCAGACTATGTTTTTTCCTTTCTTTTACAGATCTTGCGATTTTTTGTTGAAATCCAGACATGATATGTGGGTAATAGGAATCTAGGCAATTCAGCCTTTAGTGAGAGGTTTTATGTATTTCTGGCTCTAAATTATGGTGTGTTTAATAGTTTTTGTAGTTCTATGTGCCAGAGGCTTCAAGTTCCTTTAGAATCCTTGATTCGAATTCCCGTTGTCTTTGGGTTTCCCCAAGAATTCCCTCCTAGATAGTATCTCTGTTGTGCAACTCTCTCTCAGTTGAAATTCATTTTTGTTATACTAGAGTTTGGTTGATAAAGTATCAAGGTATAGGAAAGGAAGCATTCTATAATTTTATGATTAAATTTTAGTCTTTTGGTGGTCCTGTATCGCTGGACTGTGACTTTGTCAAGTGTTTATGACTTCCTCCAAGTCCCTTTGAGCGAATCAGGAAGGCTAGAAGGCAGCAGAGGTGGGCAATTGTCTTTTCCTCAGGTCAGACAAGGCTCTAATAATGTCTTTTCCCTTGCAAAATAGACCTTTTCTATGGAGAATTCTCTGGATATATTTCAAAATGGTTACATCTTCATTCCTGTGCCAGAAACATGGAGACATTTTTTTCAGATCTTCACCCTGAGAACCTTGTCAGGTTCCTGGAGGTAAAACCCACAACAGTGTAGAGTCTCTTCTAAAACTGGGTTCACGGGAGTTTCTCCAGCATTTCCTCGAAATCGTCATTTAGGTGTTTTTCCAGTGGCTCCTGCTCCACGTAAGGCAATCACACCTGGGATTCTCTTTATTTTCATACTTTCTAGATTTGTCCTGCAACTTCAAATCTCAGATGAGTCCAAGAAAAGTCATTAATTTTCAGTTTTTTAGCTTTTTTTCTTTGTATAAAGATGAAATTACCGCCTCATACCTCTTTGAATGTTGGAGAAGTAAATAGAAATTGTAATATACTTTCTTACCTGAACTGTCATACTTTTGTATATTTACCTTGCGATAATTTATGGAGCTGTCTGTTTAAATAGTTGGGAGCTTTTGAGTATATATTATTTTAATAAAAGTGTAAACATCACAGGAAGATACTACACACTCACCAGTAATTTCACAATTTATAAAACTGGCAACACCTAGCAGTGGCAAAAATAAAGAACAATTGGAATTTTGAAATACTGTTGGTAAGAAAGTAAATTCATAATACTTGTTTGTCATCATCTATCATAATGAACATTCACTTATTAAATTATATAACAATTCCACTATGTATGCATACAGTAAAAACTAGTATACATATATAACACTTCAAAATATTTCAAAAGAAT
>CAUYRB010093476.1:0-17211 GCA_963574695.1 Propithecus perrieri
CTTCCTGGGCCGGGCCTGGTGGCTCACGCCTGTAATCCTAGCACTTTGGGAGGCTGAGGCGGGAGGATCACTTGAGCTCAGGAGTTCGAGACCAGCCTGAGCAAGAGCGAGACCCTGTCTCTACTAAAAATAGAAAAATTACCTGGGTGTGATGATGCATGCCTGTGGTCCCAGCTACTTGGGAAGCTGAGGCAGGAGGATCGCTTGGGCCCAGGAGTTTGAGGTTGTAGTGAGCTATGATGACGCCCAGGTTAGTACTCTAGCCCGGGTGACAGACCAAGACCCTGTCTAAAAAATAAAATAAAATAAAGAAATAATATAAAAGGAAGGAAAACAAAAAAGGGAGATGAGGCAACATGAGGGACAATTGCCCTTTTCAATGACAAGATATTTCTTTTCAGAATTAGAACATATCAAGCAAGATGAAAGAGTATACATGAGTCAAAAGGGAGATCTATACTTTGCAAACGTGGAAGAAAAAGACAGTCGGAATGATTACTGTTGCTTTGCTGCATTTCCAAAATTGAGGACTATCGTACAGAAAATGCCAATGAAACTAACAGTTAACAGTTGTAAGTCCAAATAATTTATCGTTCCATCGTGTACGCTGAATGCCAATGTGTCTATAATTTCATTCTGGCTGAAGCCATTTAAAGCTGAGTTGGTATTTTCTGCCATTGTTTAGTTCAACTCTAGAGACTTCATCCAGATGAAAGAGACATCTGCAGCTGCAGATCCACAGTAGCTCTGTCTCTCGCAGCCAGAAAATCAAATCTCAATTCGCGCAGCAAATATATTTCATTTGATGTCTGCAGGATCCAGTCATTTTCAGTGGGTGAAATATACAATGAAATTCCAGGGTTTTCTAAACAAGTCTGTGGCTTTGATTCACTGTGATCTTGGAGAAACCAGCAGACTGGAAATGGGGGAGAAAATAACAGTCAAAAATGAATCAATATTATAATTTTTATGATATCAAGTTTTTTTTTTTTTTTGGTCCTTTCCAAATTGGCAAAGTTATTTGCATGGCTCTTCTTCCCTACTTGGTTCTGCAGATGCCAGTGTGGGTTCCCAAATGGGAAAAGTAATTAATGGGAGGATGAACCATAAGATTCAAGGGGAAGAGATAATTCCCAACAGTTCACTGACTGAGTAATTGGCCCTGGTATAGTTGAAAATTGGCATTACCATTTCATTGTCTAATTTGGTCCATGATTTTCTCATTTTTATGTGTAGATACACCATGCCGGGGCTTCACTACAACATTCACTGTAACACTGGCCACTATTCTCTTTAATGGAGCTGTAACTTGAATCCCCTCCACTTGGATTCATCTGTGGTGATTCAAGATTAAACTCATTCTGCAATTTTTTTCTATATAAAATTGCTTCTCCAAGTCGATGTTCTAGTGAAGCACGGTTCTACCCATTTTGTAATTTTCTAAGAGAAAAATATGACTTTATTCTTTATTGGTATCAGCATCTACCATTACATTTGTGGTTTTTTCCTTCCATTTTTTTTTTATTTCAGTAAAGCATGCTAATGACTCAAGTTCATCCACAGAAATTGGTTCCAAGGGTAAGTTGAACACCTGTAGAGTGTTGGCATTTCTTTTCACCTTAAGTAGCTCATTGTCATCTCAGAATTTAAATTTTTCCTTTAATGCCTTCATGGGTTTATTAAAATACTAATATTTCTGTTAAGGAATACCGCTTAGCATAGAGGGTCCTATTGCCCTCCTTCCCTCTTAAATATATACGAGGAGAGTGATCTTTGTAAATATATAACTATATAAATATAATGAAATATTTATATATAATTAACATATAAAGTATAGAAATAGATATTTAATGGACTAATTACTTTGGGTCTCCCAAAATGTCTCTTATGGTATTTAAGGTTGAAAATTTTACACCAAGAAAAAAAAATAAAGAAATGGTTAAGTATTAAAAGAAGTAGAAAAAGCACTGGGTTTAATAAAGTTAAATGGAAATTTTTCTTGCAAGACTTTTTAGAATATTTAATATGCAACTGTGCATTACTACTCTGACAAAGAATACACTTTGTAGCATTTTCCAAGTTCATTTGGCTATGGAACTTTTATTTAATTTTTTTTTCCATAGAATGTGTACCAGATCTCGTGTTCTATGGAAGATGCCTGAGTAAATCTGAATTATATAGGCTAATAGGCTAGTTTTCCATAATGAGGGGAGTCATTTTCATGAATGCAACAAATAGTCTTTGTGTCATGTGGACCAGTGAGTTGACTTAGATATTTCATACATTGGCAATATCAGCAAAGGTAGATGAGGCCTCCTCTTGGAGAACTGTCAGTTTTAAGGTAGAATAATTCATCCCCAACATAGTTTTCTTTGACATAAATAACTTAAACGTAGATATTGCTGTATATTCACAGCATTCAATAAAAATCATTGCACATAGTACATATTCAACAATTTTCTTTCAATAAATAAACCTTTATAAGGAAGTATATAGCTAGGTGGGCGCTGCTTCAAGTACCTTTCATACTTCTGATAGTAGAATGCCAGCTATTTATTCTCTTTCCATATCATGTCAAATCACATTGACGTTGGACGAGAAAAACAATTTATGTTAACGTTTAAAAATGAAGTCAAAATTTACAGTGAAATGGAAGTCTCCTAGTTTGCTATTGTATTTGAAAAGTATTCTTAACAAAGTAAGAAATGGGACATTTCAATTTGTTGTTAGTGAGAATGCTTGCTAATCATTTCTCAATGTTTCTCCTTGAGGGCCTGAGACTGTAAGTAGAGTTGCCTAAAGCGCTTGTTAAATTCACAGATGTCCAGTGTCTACCACACGCTTTCTCAGTCAGAATTTCTGGGTGCAGGGTCTGGGAAGCTGTGTTTTTAATAGGAATCTTATCAGATACTTATGCAGATTAAATGAAAGCAACACTTACAGCCATCAAACATGACCAGGTATGATTCAAGCATAGACTATAAAATAGTAGGCATCATCAAGGAATTATTTATCTTAAATAATGTTTCAACTTCTGAATTATGATGTGGTTCAAATCATAACCTTCATAAAACTTGGTGCTTCATAAAGCTTAGGAAACACATCTGAGGGACAACCCATGTTTCATGGTAAGAGAGGAGTCTACTTAAATGGAAATATATTGAAATGTATATATACCTGTATGTGTGTATACACACACACACACACACACATACATCTTAAGAAAGACTTAGTGCCACAGAATTTTATTTTAGTTTGAAAAAAAAATCTGACTTTTCTCTTCTATTTTGTAGCAAATTCAATCAAGCAAAGAAAACCCAGACTGCTGTTGCCTCCTATGGAGAGTGGAGGTGGCAGTGAGTCTTCAGTCACCATCCTCAAAGGGGACACCCTGCTGCTTGAATGTTTTGCCGAAGGCCTGTGAGTAACTTGCTCATGACTTTGTCCATTGAGTTTTGTAAAGAATTAGACACCAGTTAAGAATGTGCTTGCATATACACTTTTCAAAAATGTATATTATTTCCTTTTTTTACAATATAAAACCTATTACTTTATTTCTGAAGGAAGTAATTTGTACTTCACTTTACAGACTTCAGGCAGTAACTGAGATTGACATAAAATTAGATGTCTCTGTCAATTTGTGATATTGTGAATGGAGGGGACGATGACAACATTCTCCTTAGCTAAGTCTAATGTCATCCTTACAGCATGAGGTTGTTAGCAGTCAGCCCATTGCGATCGGTACCTGGTTTCTCTCTCTGCTATATTATCTTGTCCCACTCCTGTTTGCAATGCTACTAGCTCTTCTCCCTTTTTAGGTTCCAAGGAACACAATTTATCTTATATTTTACCCTGCTGTTCTTTGTGCACAAGGAAGTCCAGACCATATAATTTAAGAGAGTTTCACATCAAAACCTAATTAACTGAACTGTCTTCACCCCTGAAAAAGCAATGCACTTTTTCAAATCTTCCAAGAAAGCCATAAGGGACCTTACTTGGTCACCTCTCTTGAAATTGTTACATGTATTAACTACTGTAAGTCTGTGTAAACAGGGACCATCTTATTTAATATTTGGTCCTACAAGATCTCCTGTTTTTACCACTATGGTTCCTCCCTAACATTGGGAATACCATGGGAAAATGCATTCCATCTTCCCGGCACGAAGTTTACTGATTTGAACCATTATCTGTAAGCTAAGGGCTTTTGGGAGTCACATTAGTAGACTAAGATTTGAAATTTTAGCGATCATATTCATTCATAACTCAGTGTATTTTCTGAATGACTAGTTTTAAATTAAATCATGAAGAAAAGGAGTAGATTTTAATCATTTTACAGCCCCTAAGCTTTGTAAATTTCTCTCTCCATCCAGCAAAAATGCCCAGGTTACTTTTCTGTAGTAAATTGCCAATGTGTATTGACATGAGTGAGTTAGATGTGCCATGACATGGTGTCTGTTCAGGAAGTTTTTTCTCTGTATTATGAATGAAAGCCTCATGTTCATTTTGAATCATGACGGTAACCACCTGTTCTACTGGTCATAGTCACATGTGTTTAAATTAAATTCTTTCAAGGTTCATCACTATTTTGGGTGTTTGGGCAGGGCAAACCTTTCAGTAATTCTTTTTTCTTATTTCCCACGAATGCCATCATTTACCTCTTGAATTGGCTGGCAACTGTACAGACTGTCCTCAAAATAATAGAAATACTCTCATGGGCTTTTTAGAAATGAAGTGTCATGGAACAGTATATACAAACAAAGTGGACACGAGAACTTGCTGTCCTTGGAACATGAAAATTCCTGATGCACTGTCATCAGAGTTTTCACCTGACGTGTTTTCTTCTAACTTGCTCTGGGTTTGTGTTGGGTAATCCTATCTGACTGGGTCCTCTTTCAGGTGAAGGTGATATATTTTTAAAAAGTTGTTTAGAGTACATTAAAACACTTGTTCTAAGAGGTTTCTAAACTATAAACCTCCCCTAGTAACAAAAATAATTATAGCTGAGACATGGTGGGGGCCAAGGCCTTTGGTTCCCTGAAGGTTCCCTGGAAAATCACTGACATGAGGCAGATTGATTAATAGGGGAAAAGGCACACAAATGTATTTAATGTGTATACCCAGGAGCCTTCAGAATGAAGACCCAAAGAAATTGTCCATTTTTATGCTTAGGTTCAAGAAAGTATAGACAGCAGTGTGGAAATATGATTGGACAAAAAGGACATTATCTAATGCTAACAGATTGAGTGGGGAAACCCAGCAAGGCCTGTCTGTCTAGATTCCTCTTGGCCTCTCTGAGCGTGCTTTCCTTCCTTCTGGGTGTGGGACAGGACCCTCTCTGGAATGGGGGTCTTATGACTTACAGTCAAACAAGGTAGATCAGATAATTTCTTTATGTTCAGCATTTACACAGAATATTTTTAGGTTTTATGGCAGGCTTTCAAAAAAAGGGGTTCTGGTTTCTATGACTGGCCTTGGAGAAAAGGAATTCTAGTTTCTGTGGATAGCCACAGGGGAGAATGGTATTTAGACAGGAGGGCAGGAGAAGGTCAGAGAAAAACTTTTGCTTCTGAGGCTGTTTCTAAGGACTTCATGTTGGAATATTATTTTCTGAACCTAATAACATCCTGCTACTATTTTGTGTCAAGCACTACGTTTTGCACTTTACATTAGGAGAGGAAGGTATTTATTCCTCAGGAGCAAACAATAATAATATTATTCCTCAGGAGAAGGACAAGCACGGAGTCCTACTTTCAGTGAAAATACTGCATTTGTACACCAATTCATACTCACTCATGACCTGTGAAACAGCCATAGCCGCAGACTCATGTGCACTGCACAAATTGTTTTGTTTTGTTATGTGAATTTATGAGTTTCAGCTAGGTATGATTCTATTACAAGATGCTACTTTATAAACAAAGAAGTATATAAATAAAAGTTGGCCAGACAAGGACCTGAACAAAAATTTGAGATTGTGATATAGTGTATATTTGTATATAAAAGGGATCAAGCAATATATTTTTCCTTAAAATGTGTTTGCTCAAATACTGTTAGTAAATGCTTCTTAAATTTAGAAAAAAATAAAAGAGAAAAAAATTGGCGAGAACGTAGCTGAAAATTCTTGCCACGGTATAGACTTATCCTGAGATAAATTATAGCTCATGTTTACCTAATATTTATAAATAATCATTTTCTTTTATTCTTTCAGGTAAAAGGTATAAGGAAGTTAGACTAGTTTTCAAAGACTAGGGGGTAAAAAGAGATCTTGCAGAAAGTGAGATGCTTACACTATTCAAGTGTGGACTCATGAAAAACTGCTGTTTTGGGGGAACTGAGGTCCAGAGCAGCCCATAACTTGGCAAGTTGCCATTTTGACAGATGGAGTGAAAAACAAGCAGTTAGGAGACCTGGGTTATGCACCCTGTTAGGCGGTGAACTCAGGAAGCCAGCAGCTAATACACTCTCACAGCCTCCTGTCTGAGCATCATTACTGTTTGCTACAGAAGTTTGTCATGTGTTTTGAGCTTGGTAAAGTATATGATCATTGTTCCAGATCTGTAAGGCAGGTTAGTATTTGGGACCTTAAAAGGAGGGGGAAAAGAGTAGATATGTGTAGATTCTAGGGCCTTCATCTTTACCTCCAATATTTTTTGCATGACAACTGAATCATTTTTATCGTTCACTATCAATACAAATAATTTGAGAACATTGACACATACAATTTGAGAGAATTGCTCAATTGTTAAGTAGCAATGGATCATTTGACTATAATCATAGATTCTAAGAATATACAATTGGGAAGGACATAGATTATAAAGTGCCAAATAACAAATACACTGGTTAAAGAACATGTTTAGAGTAGATGCATTTATGTTCTAATATGTCATTAATTATTCCAGGGACATTAAGCAAATTAATTTCTTGGTGCCTCAGATTCCTTACTGGTAAACTAATGATAATAATGCCCACCTTTAGAATATACTCAGTAACTTAAAGCTATTAATGATAAAAAGAAATACAGGAAAAAAGAAGAATCAATAAAATTAACGAAATTTTCTTCTATTCCCTATATAGCCCTACCGAGGAGGAGGGAAAAAAAGTTATCCATCAATTAGAATCTGCCATTAATGCTTTCTACGTAATTTTTAAATCAAATAAGTCACACAGGGTACTACTTTTCCATTTATTTGGTTTTCGCCAGAAGGGATTTTTTCTTAAACCCAGCTGGTGTGATTCCCCAGTCTTATTTTCCTCCCTACTATGGTTACAAAAATTATCGTGTTGGTGTGTGACAAGTTATGACTCTGGATTTTGTTTTGTTTTTGCTGTTCAGTTTGTTTGTTTTGATTGGGTGAGCTAATATTTCAAAAACCCTAAGCAAGGGAGATTTGGTTCATTCCCTCTTCTATTTCCCAGAAGGATGAGAAAACAACTTGGGTAGCAGTGTCTGTGCCACAGACTTCAACTTGCCCTAGAATGGGCTGTTCGTCAGTCTAACCAACACATTTGCTTTCACACCTGAGCCACATCCTCCAATATCAGCTGATGTCAGCTTCACACGATTAAAGGGGAAATCATCGCTTCTCTCTGCTGACTATTGGATCCTACTTTACTGTATTTTTCAAACACACAGGGAAGAGGGCTGTTGTCTCTAGCCTCTGCAAACTCTGTACAGGGAGATTTTCATACTTGAAAAATATCTTGTAATATTATTTCTTTGGGCTCCAATTATTTATCCTTTATCCAGCCACACCTAGTCAGCACTTATCCCCCTTCATAGAGGACAGAGACAATTTCTGAGGTAGTAGACTATTAAAGGAACATTCAGTGAAAGAACTTGTTCTAATGCCAATGTTCACCATTGGTGGAGGTAAGCATGTCTGTCCACTGGTAAGGTTGATGTGATTCAGTGGAATCTGAGCACATATGTAAAAGCAACTTGATAAAGGATGTGTCCTGAGGGTTTCTTTATATTTTCCACTTAAAAAATGTAATGTTCGTTTGTCTGTTTGTTAATCTTGCAGACCAACTCCACAGATTGATTGGAAAAAAATGGGTGGTGACTTACCAAAAGGAAGAGAAAAAAAAGAAAATCATGACAAGACTTTGAAGATAGAGAATGTATCCTACGAGGACAAAGGAAATTATCGCTGCACAGCCAGCAATTTCTTGGGAACAGCCACTCACGATTTTAATGTTATAGTGCAAGGTACATTCCCCATGTTGGTTTATTATTCTACCTTAAAAAAAAGTAGATTCATACATATAGTGGGCCTTTGCCTCTAAATCATATATATTAAAACAGATCAACAGTTTCAGCTTTTAATTGTAGTGTGGACAATTATATTACACTTCAATTAAGCAGGTTTGTCATTTGTCTCCCAAAAGCACATAAAAGAAACAAATGACAAGAAAAGATCTCATGATGGGGATTAAACACAGACAATTCATATGATTTGTTCAAACAGTCATTAAACCTAGTTTCCTGTATCATCACATTATGAGAAATGATTTTATTGTACTATACATATGACACTGCATAATATCAAATCATAAAAGAAGCAGTAAGGATTACAATGGAAGAAAGAATTGAAATGGGCCTGGAAGAAAACTTGGACTTTGCTTCTTAATCTTGTAATTAACTTACTGTGTCCTTGGTCACTTTATTTCATGTTTCTATACCTCAGTTTCTTCTTTAAAGAAATAAGACAGGCAGACAAATCATTGTCTTAACTCTTTCAAGATACATTTTTCGGCCATTTTTTGGGTTCAGATGATATTCAATATGTTATTTATGGGGAAAGAAAAATAGACTATGGTCTGTATGCTATAAATATGAATAATAGTTCCCTATCCAAAAGTGCAAAAACCACATTATATTCAGGTCATCTTCCCTCTGTAAATCCTATCATTTCATTGTTGTATTTGTAGAAATAAGTAGGCGATGATGGCATCATTTTTTAAAAAATAGGGCAGCCATGAAATGTAGATATTGGGGCTGCACCTGGTTGGTAGGTGTGAAGGTCATCTAGTCCTCCTCTGAATTTAATTGATGCAGACTACTTTCTGTGGGTCTGATCACATTGAGGCCTTCTACCTACGGTTTACTTTACTGTATTGATCAAATTAATGGAATGATTACTGCATTTGTACTTATTTAGTGCTGTGTACTTAACTATTGAAAGGAATCGTCTCTTTTAGGCTACCATTTAGTGACCTAGTCCTCTAGGGCACCCATTAATATTCCAATAAGGCTCACCTCTTAAAGCTTCAATTTGCACAGAGAACACCTAAGTAATGGCTTATTGTTTTAATTAATGTGGGGAAAAAAAGACTCAGACACAAATTCCACTCACAAGTAAATATTAAGATAATTGATTTAGCCAGGTTCCTGTTTGAAATAACACTGTGTTTCCAAGTTCTCTCCATAAGGAGTATTATTAGGTAAGATAGGAAGAACAGAAAACTAAAGATGAAAATTTTATTTTCTTTGGCATGACGAAAGCAAAACCAATGTAGGAGAAAGCCCAATATTATGTATTAACATCAACATCTGCCAACAGTGATATATTCCTCTGACATTAAATTATTCACAAAAAAATTCAGAGAGGAAGAATTTGAAGGATTTATTTTATGTGTATTTTAAGTCGTCATTTGATGTTTCTATGTAATTTGGCTACATCGTGCAACAGGGATATTTTTCTATAACCTGCCCGCAGCCCCTCCACAGCACACACACATACCCACGAACCAGACGTGTCTAATTGTTAGCTTCTCCTGCTGCAAGTTGCTGACTGTTAGAAATCCTTCCAGATGGCTGGAACATTGCTACGGTAGCTGAATATTTTAACAATCTGGCCACGGTTTTCTTGACTGTAAGACTGGAGCTTTCAAAAGAATTGCAAGGGTTGCAAAAAAAAAAGGAGGGAGAGAAAATCAGAGATGTAAAATTCATTATGCAATTTAAAATGTTGACTGCAGGACTCCAAAGGAATGTAGGTTTCTTGAACAAATTGTTTTCACTATTCATAAAACACCTATTAGCACTATTGAGATGTAAATAATGTTTTTATGAGGAACATTTAATCCTTTCCCCTTAGTGAGAAACTACTAAATGTACTCTCAGTTGTATGTTTTAGGAGTTTCTCTTTACCCACACATGTGAAAAGCAAATTGAGCTTAAGAAGTCTTTTTTTTAAAGTGTGAAAGCAGTAAATATAACCTTCATTAATCATCTGGATGGATGAGTTCACTGTTATTCAATTTTCTTCTGCCTTCCTGCACCCTCTCCTTTTCCTTTTTTTTTTTTTTGGTCTCTTTTATAGAAACCCAAATTAAATAACAAAGATTAGCCATATGGGAAAATGGCAATGCTATTGTGTCATTTGAAAATCTAGTCCATTCTGGAAACACCCATTGTGCTTAAGTAAAAGCATAGATTGTATTGTGTCTTCTCTGTATGTGATATTTCTTCCTTATTATTAAACACGTTATTTAAGCTATAATATCCTAAATATGAAGTAAAACTGCATTTCAAATCCTATAATACATAAATAAGCAAAACCAGCCAGGATGTCTTAACTAAGTACAATTATATGTTCTAGATATCCATGATGTGAATAATTAGCCATTATAATTATAGTAAAAAGAGATATGTTAGAATGGCATCTAAAACATACTAAATCCAGAAATCAAAATGTGGTCACAATCATATTTCAACAGATTATTTCAAAATAAACTTCCATCAACAATTTTAATGTTGTCAATGTTTGAATCATTTAATCTTTTGAATTTTAGTAAGTATAATAGAAAAGCACTTATATATAATTATATATTCATAATATAATCCAAAATGATTTTGCATTTTCAAAGGATGTCATAAACTCACATGTAATTCAGTCATTGATAAACCTCATTTTCAAAGAACAAATCTATTCCTAAAAAAGTTGCAATTAAATCCAATGTTTGCTGAACCTAACAATTTTTGATTTATTGGCATATAGATATTTAATGGGAATCTGTGACAAAACAGTTTTACTAAAAAAACTACCATGTTGTACATTTTATAGACACAAAATTTTCTGTTTTATTTTGTTTTTCTATTGTTAGATATCCCCAGTTAGCTTGCTTATTAGTCTCAGTGTTCAAACATTTTCATCTCTGTTTTTAGCAACATAAATTCATCGTCTTAATTTTGTATGTACAATTATGAGAAAATGGGTAAAGTTTCAACATAAGTAATTTTCATCAGGTACAGTATGTCCTAGGATAATAGATAAATAATAGGATTCGATGATGATGTCTTTTTCTCAGAGTTTTTGATTTGAAGGCCCAAGAAGAAGCTGTTTCTGAGCAGGACAGCCTTGAAGTCTCTCTCAAATTGCATGGCAAATCTACTTCTGCTTAGGGTCAGCTTACTTCTGTGGAAGAAACAGGGATGAGAAGTATACAAATGTTCAAGCATTTACAAAGAAAGCTTATGAAGAAAGGGTAAGGTAATGTTTATTGGTGAAGCCTAGTGAATGCTCAGAACTTCTTGGATCAGTTGATAAATACAGGGAGAGCTTGGATTTGGAAGCACAAAGTAACAGCTGATAAATGGAGTTGGTCTTTGTTCCTATCTTTTTTCCAAATTAAAAAGATAGCAATGAATTCCAAACAAAACCACATGGCTTCAGAGTCCCCATGCTGCTCATTCATAGGTCCTGTCCACATATCCATGGAATGGCAAGAACAGGAAATGTGGCTTCTTCTGTTGGTGACCCAGCGCAGGTTAGATGACTTCTCCAAGGTTCAGTCCTCTGTCTATAAGGTGATATGGTTGGATCAGGTGATAAATTAAGTACCTTTCAGCCCTGACAGTAAAAGATCTCAACACAGACACTAAGGGATTAATGAAATTTGTAAGATGAGAAAAGAATTAGAAATGGAGATTTTATTATTCACGGAGATTTAGAGAAATAACATCATTGCTTTATTTTCTTTATTTTTAATGCTCTAAAAGCAATAATTGTAGTTTTCTACTGTACATATGATAATGGTCATGTCATGGAACTTTTTTCTCTGATTTACAAATTTTTTATTTTATTGTGGTTGTATGAATCGACCCCACCAAAAAGTAACAATAGCATCAAAAAATACAAAAAAGAAAAAAAAAAACCTTTGCCTCAGAAAGTGATCTACAGTTTATAATTTGGGCTATTGCATTTTAAAACAAGTGACTAAATGTTTACAGATGGGATAGATTATGACTATATATATTTCCGTTGGAATTTAACAATTAAGTCCACACCCTGTGGAATAATTTCAAAGGCACTTATCTTGCTCAGACTTGAACTTGCCAGCATTATTTGTATACTTTCATTTCTACCCATGAATTGATAGGTATTTTCTTTTCACATAATCCTCTTTTCTCTCCTTTACTTTAAAAATTATTTAAATGACATTTTTTATTTTCTACCTACATATATGTTTAAAGAATTTCCTTTTTGACTAAACATGGAAATCTAAAATGTCTGGGAGAAATAACAAGCAACACCTGATGGGAATTACTGTCTGCAGGTTTTGTGCAATTTTCTTTGAAATTAAATCATCCAAACCATCCACACTTCAATCTAAACCTTTTATTTGGTCCTGACATTCGTTGGATGGGGAACCTGTGGCCTTGGGGACATGTGTGGGCTTTTGCATCCTTGAGTGCGGCCTTTTGACTGAATCCAAATTTTACAGGACAAATCCTTTTATTAAAAGGGGTGCTGCAGAGAAAGACAAAGATTTTCTTGCCTCCTTTGGTGCTCAAAAAGAACAATCTTGAAATCAGAAGGCTGCAGGTTCCCCACCCTATGATTTTTTTCCTCTATTCTTTTAAGTGAAAAAGGCTAAATGTTACTTTTAGAATTCCCTCCCTCCCCTCTTACCAAAAAAAAAAAAAAAAACCAAAAAACAAAAAATAACTTCTTGGAAATGATGTTTTCCAAATGGATTAGTTAGATAGATATTAAGATATGGGTATATAAATGCTATATATAAAGTCATTAATTTAAAAATATTTAAAATAAATGTTGAAAATTTTAAATAGTTTTATTTTAAAATTTCTCAAAATATAATTTTTGAGTATCCACCTTTTTTAGATGCCATGCTGCAGCTTGAATAAGCTGTAGCCAGCACTAAATAATGTTACCATCTCCTTATTCCTCCGTCATTGTCTTTTAGTGGGATAGATATTTGTGTAGCTAAATAAAATAAAATATAACTATTTTTAGTATCTTTATTTATTATACATGCTGAATCCAAATTAAACACACACACACACACACACACACACACACACACACACCCCCCTCATACTCCACAAAAACAACTCCCACCTTGCTTTGCGGAAGTTTATCAAAAAGAGCTACTGTGGAACACTTAGTGGTGTCTGCCCTCTGCTGGTGCGTAGTAGAAATACAGGCCTTAACATTTTGGACCTTTGACGTAGATAAAATCTGATGAGCTCTTTGCTTCGTTTCCAGAGCCTCCTCACTGGACAAAGAAACCTGAGAGTGCCGTGTATAGCACTGGGAGCAACGGGATCTTGTTATGTGAGGCTCAAGGAGAACCTAAACCCACAACCAAGTGGAAAGTCAATGGCTCCCCAATTGAAAGTAAGTGAAAACACCAATCGTAATGCGGGGCTGAAGGTGCTGTTTGATGGCATGATTAATGGTCAGACTCTCCAGTTATGTGTAAAGGGGAGCTGGGAAGTGGCTGCATTAGCAGGACAGGTGTCACTAGCAAGTCAGAGATTGCCTCTTTCTAAGCAATTTGATTGTTCAGACCTGATATTCATGGAAGAATCATAAATAATGTTTATACTGGTTAAGGCCTTTCATAGACTATATATAAAAATAAAGTTTTTTTTAAAAAAGGCAACTGGATGAGAAAGAGGATACATCCAAGGAGGAAAGCCAATTGTCGCTCCTGTCCCTGAGAAGAAACAGGAACAGTGACCTAGTGGCTGAGAGCACAGGTTGGAAGTCAGGACCTTCCTTAGACCCAGACAACAGCGATGCCCGCCCTGGGCTCTGCCCTTCTCAGGGACCTGCTCTGTACATCCTCTGGTCCTACTGATCTCCCTGATGTGAAAAATCCTCAGGGACGAGGAGACATGCCAAGCCTGAACCTGTGCCCATTACCCCTGGCTCCCTGCCCGTTCTTGACCAAGCTCCAGTGCAAAGATCTGAAAATGCCTTTGTCCAGTCATCCCTGAGCCCTCTCCAGATGGGCTGAGCGTGGAAGGGCAGGTGTGGCTCCGGGCTGAGGACCTACTCTTGCCATCCCACCAAGCCCCGGCATACACCTCCAAGGAGCCCCCTGGTCCTGCACTTGAACCTAGCTCAGGTCATTTGGAGTGCAAGCAGGAGGACAGAACATATTTTATGTGTCAATTGATTAGCTCCATTGAGAGTGGGTACAACATTGAGACACATGTATATAGGTTCCATTTGTCCTTTTGCCCTGTGGCCCACACGTGTCTAGGATGAGCCTCCTGGTGCTCCACAGAGCCTGGATCCCATCTCTACTGTGCACCTTCCTGCCTGTATGATCTTAAGCTGCTTAGTGAATCTCCCCAAGCTTAAGTTTTTAAACTGCAAGACGGAGATAGGAGATGCTTGGTTGTGGTGGGATGAGAAAAATAAGGTTAGCCGGTTAGTGTAGTGATTTATCTGTAGAGCGCTGTGGTAGTTTATAAACTCTGGAGCCAGACTGCCTGTGTTTGCATGCCGGCTCTACCGTTTCCTCGCTGCGTGATTGGGAGTGTTACTGGTCCTCTTAAAACCCGTCTCGTCATTAGTGCAATGGGGGATGTGCATAGCCCTGACTCATGGGGTTGTCATGTGGATTAAAAGAAACACCACGCAGAGAAAGCATATCTCAGGGACTGCCACACAAACAGCAACCCCAACGTATTGTTGATACTTACTGTTTTCACGCAGCAGACACTCCGGAAACCTTAGCTCTCGTTATTAATATCTTCAAATTTGAGACTTTTCCCTCATCTCTTTAGAGAACAGAATGAGAATTTTTTTAAAAATGAAGTTTTGGGTAGATCAAAGGGAAATAAAAACACTTTTGTGCATTAAAAACGTTCAGATTGCTGGAATAAACAATTCAGATTTCCTTGACCATAAAATCATAAAATGTTATATTTGAATAATGCTGGGCTGTTTCCAAAAATCATTCACAAATTACTTCGAATCTCCGTAAGAACCTTTCAAGGAGGTACTACTGTTCATATTTAACAGATTCATTCATTCAGTAATATTTATTGAGCACTTCCTATGTGCCAGGCACTGGGCTTCTAGCTTGGGCTACAGTGGTGAATACAACGGACAAAGTCCCTGCTCTGCTGACTCTGACGTTCTAGTGGGGAGAGTCGGTCAGTAGGAAATAAGCAGGTGAGTGTGCACTGCAGTGTGGCAAAGCAGAAAATAGCTGGGTAAGGGGAGAGCACAAGGGAGGTTCAGAACCTCGTTGCTATTTTATTTTAAGATAATGATAGTAAGGTCCCCGTGGCAATTTGCCTTTGAGTAGAGACCTGCAGGAGGTGAGGAAGTCAGCCATGCATATATCTGTGAAAGCACTTTCAGAGTGGAGAAGTGAGTGAGCACAAAGCCCCAGAAGGATGTTTGAGGTGTTGAGACAAAGAAAGGAGGTCCCAGTGGCTGAAGCCCAGAGAATGAGGAGGGGGCAGCGCTGGGCAATGAGATCAGCTAGGAGGGGAAGGGCCAGGGCATGGGCAAAGGTGGACACCTAAGCAGAGACTTGGTATTTTATTGGGAATAAGCTGGGCTGCTCTTGGAGAATTTTGAGCAGAAGGGTGTCATAATCTAAATTAATCTAATTTTTGTGACCTCTGAACGAACAATGGTTGGTATGACTTCTGGTAGGAGGCTGCCCGAAAGACTCTGGGTCCAGATTGGTAGCAGTGGTAGTTAGGTTCTGGATTTATTCCCAAAGTAGAAACCAAAATGTTTGCTAATGGATGGGGAGGTCAAGGGTGCAAATAAACTAATGCAAGACAGCACAGCTGAATAACGGTGTACCTCAAACCAAAGCCACGTTGTGAATGCAAGTTCTCTCTATGCTCTTCTCGCAGCTTTTGATCATAGCTCTCCTTGCTTCTCTGCAAACAGGTCATAAACATTCATAGGCTGGGATGTTTGATGACAGCGGGCGGGCTAAAGGATTTGCAATCTCTTTGAGCTTATAATTTCAGGAGTTGCATATCCTTTCCCTGTATTATTTCAAAGTTAAATCAAAATGATTAGTATTATTGATTGCATGCCTAACTCTTTTTACATGCTTTGCATCTAATATTTTTGAGCCTCTCAGCAGCCTTGAAAAATAGATTCTGTTATTCTTCAGTTTGCAGATGTGGCACCTGAGGCTCAGAGAGGTCACATTACTTATTGAAGGACACAACCCAGGTACATTTAGACCAGAAACGGAACCCAGAAATGATTAAGTCCGGAGCTGGAGTTTCTCTCACTGTATTGCATTATTTCTCCCTGAGCTGACCCCAAAACAAAACTGATAAAAGATTTCTAAATTATATCAGGACTAGCGTGTTTTGTTTGATATTATAGACTCCGCTTTCTTAAATCCTGGGAGCTTCTGTTGCACTTTGCCAATATGCAACGATACTCTGCAATTTCCAAAGCCATCCTACAAGGCAGATTTGAGCAATGTTTGATTGTTTTTCATCTCAAACTTGAGACCATAGTCTGATTTCTTCCTTTTGTAATGCTGTGTTGATTCAGACCCACACATGGGTCAAATGGTGTAAGAGGAACCAAGGAGCACAGTGGGGTTACCTCTAAAAGGCTTAGGACTCTGAGTATGGGGTACAGGAGTGAAGAATCAGATCAGAGATTCAGTCCTCTACAGCATTCTTCTAGAAGAGCTCAACTTTGACCAACTTGGAAGAGCTACTCATCTTGCTATTTCCCAAGAGATAAGTAATAAATTGTTTAGCGGGATTGTATTTGCTTTCTGATGTTGCTATAACAAATTACCAAAGACATAGTGGCTTAAGATACTATGTATTTACTATTTTACAACTCTGTAAGTTAGAAGTCCAACCCGAGTTGATTGGTGGACTAAAATCAAGGTGTCAGGCCGGGCGTGGTGGCTCACGCCTGTAATCCTAGCTCTCTGGGAGGCCGAGGC
>CAUYRB010093477.1:0-58306 GCA_963574695.1 Propithecus perrieri
GGAATGGTGGCGCATGCCTGTAGTCCCAGCTACTTGGGAGGCTGAGGCAACAGGATCCCTGGAGCCCAGGAGTTTGAGGTTTCTGTGAGCTAGGCTGACGCCACGGCACTCACTCTAGCCAGGGCAAAAGAGTGAGACTCTGTCTCAAAAAAAAAAAAAAAAAAAAAAAGCTTTTGCACAGCCAAGGAAACTATCATTAGAGCAAATAAACAGCCTACAGAATGGGAGAAAATATTTGCTCTCTACATATCCAATAAAGGGCTGATAACAAGAGTCTATCTAGAACTTTAAAAAAAATCAACAAGAAAAAATCAAACACTGTTTTTGTTACTTAGCAAGCTTCACCATCACATCCCAATCTTCCTTGTTAACAGAACTCCAATCTTGTTGAGGTTACATGATCAGGAAAGGGGCCTGGCTCCAGGGAATTAATCATAACTGATCTCAGCCTATCAAAATTCAACCCCTTCCCCTCAACCCTTGGAAGAGAGTGGTTTGGTAGTAGGCATGCATCCAATTATAAGCAGTGAGGTGGGAGGAGAAGTCTGCTGGAATGTTCTGGGACAGAATTTCTTCCCTGGCTTCCCTAGAAAAAAGAAAGATGCAGAGCCCTGATCCGACTGAACATAAATCAGCTCAGGAAGTGCCTGTCTCTGAACTTCTTTTCATGTGAAATTACAAGCCTTTATTACCAAAGATGCATTTAGTATAATACTCTATCACTTGAGCAGCCAAAAGTGCCGTAATTTATTGTACCTTCCTTGACTTGCTCTCCAATCCCCAAGGCCACTGTCATAAGTATGTGCTACTTGACCCTAACATCTACATTAGCAGAATTTCTTCTCATAGATAATCGATTCTCTTTGCTGTCTTAGACATGCAAATTGTATTGATGTAAGTAAAAATATAGTAATTAGAAGATAAAATGTCAGAAAATTTTTGATGTCCGAATTGTGATGATGATCACCATCATCGATTAAGATGGATTAAAGTGTCCCTGATAACAAGAAAGCTAGCAAATGTCCTGATTACGCACAGTCAAGTGGAGGAAGCATTCAGAAAGAAGGTCATATTTTTTGTCAAGCACTTGCAACAAATCCCTACGAGGACACAATTTCCCTTCTCTGAATTCTGAAGCATACTTACCACCTGCAGATACTGAGAAAACTGACAAACAGCTTCTGACAAATAGGCAACTATTCTATAGCAAAATGACACTGGGAAACATCTACTGTGCCAAATAGCATTTTATATTGAAGAAAATACACTAAATTTTCACATTGTAGGTCATGTTTATATACTTCATGATATCGCTCTTGGTGAAAAGCTTTCTCCTTCCCTCTTTTATAATACCCTTGTAACAACCTCCATCGAAAACCCGTGGGGAAACTAAACGATATGCAGTGACAGTCTTAAATTAGAAAATTGGTCCCTGCTAGACCTCTTACTGAGTTTGCTAGGACTGTATACTTCAATTTGAAGAAACAACAGTGGTCAAAAACGACGTAAGGACATTATAATGGGTCCAAAACATCAGGAAGGAGAATGCAAGGTCATTCAAACATGAAATAAATAGTGTTAGAACATTCATCAGCAAGGCAACTACTGCATATTAGAATAGAATAACACGGTTTAGATTCCAAACAGATTTAAGTGTTGCCTAAAATCCATAAAACATCATTTTTAAAAGCAGTATCTCAAAAAAGGAGGAGGAAACAGTTGAAACACTTGTACTGGATAGCAATAACCAGGCAGGGGTGGGCAGAGATTCGAAACAGAACTTGACCGGAGCAAACACGTCACTGGACTAAATCCACCCTGTATCACTTTGTTGTACGACTTCGGAAATCACAATACGGTGCTCCAACAGAGACTTAATAAGAACTGAAACACTAAGATTGAGCCCTTAGGCTCATACAACATTTATGTTACTGTCACGATAATCCCCTTACATAGATATAAAAACATTAAACATTCATTAAAATCTTTCTATCAATTGCCCGCTTCGTCAAAGGGGATTTCATTTTTATCCTGAACAGATGGCAAGCCCAACACAGGGCATTCTTTATGACCACAGCATAAACACTGTCTGATTAAATCGTTCTGAAGCCAATTAAAAACTCAGCATTTACTTTAATAAGACATAGCTACCATAAGAGAGGGAACATGAACAAACCTAGTCCATTTATTGCCGCGTCTCCAGAGAAAAATTTGACATAGGACATGGGTTAACAGAAGAAATTATTTACCCCAGTTTAGCTGTTCCTTGCCACCTGAGCTCTCAATTAAAAGGGCAATTGGCCAGAGGTGTTAGAATTCTTTTCTCAAATATGCATTGGAATTCTCCAGTGATCAAGTCATCAACATACACACACACCCACATTTTAAAATCTTGATCTTACTGCAGAAAAAAATCTTAAATCAGTACAGATACTACTCAAGCACAAATCTGAGTTCAATTTATCCTGTAGCCAAAATACCGAAAACTTCCTGTTTATCAGACACTGTACCATGTGACCATGCTACCTTACACTAAGTCCTCACTCGCGTTGTGCTTAGGTTCTTGGAAACTGCTTCTTCAAGCCAAATGACCTAGAAGAAAACCAATTTGACCCTGGGATTGTTGATATAAGTAAGAGTTAAGTTCTGGTCACAAAAACATTACCAGACTTCTAAATAAAGACCTAAACACTTTTAATATCAAACATTAAAAGAAATGTGTGCTATATATACATTTAAGAAAGATGAATGAAAATAAATAAGATCATTATTTACCCAAGTTTTGGTGAATCAGTGAGTGACAGCAGTCATAATGGTGGTGGGTTAAATCATGAAATATACGTTTGCAGAGGGAAAATTGTCAGGAGTACCTCCTCCCACCGCAAAGTTCAAAAACAATGATAAATCTGGTGGCCTCACTGAGCGCTTTCAGACTGCACTGTTTATTGTACATTTGTATGATCATCATATACTTCACAAATTTTTATTTTCCAATAATTTGTATTCATTCATTTTCCAACCCACTTATTCCAGTTTAGGATGGCCAGAGCCTGTCCCTATGGCTAAGGTTGCAAGGCAAGAACTAGCCCTGGACAGGACACCATCCCACTGCAGGGCATGCTCTCGTTCATTCACACACACACACATTGGCCCATGCAGACATGCCAGCGAACCTAACAGGCACAGCTTTGGGATGTGGAAGGAAACTGGAGTACCCAGAGACAACCCACTGGGAGAACATACCAACTCCACACACACAGTGGGCCCAGGCAGAAGCAATTCTTTTTTCTCATCAATAACAAAATGGCATTACTCAAGGACCTGCTGTATTTCATTTATTCTTCACAGCCATCTATTGGATAGGTGCTATTATTACACCATTTTATATATCAAAAAACTATGCCTTCAGAAAGATGAATACTGCGTGTTCTTACTTACATGTGTGATCGAAAAAATGAACTCACAGAGAGTAGGACTGTTATTAGAATCTGGGAAGAATAGGGGCAAGAGAGGAAAGGTTGATTAATGGATATAAAATTACAGCTAGATAAGAAATAAGTTCTAGTAGTCTTTAACACTATTTGGTAAATATGGTTAACAATAATTTATTCCATTTTCAAAAGACTAGAAAAATTTTGGATGTTCGCAACAGAAAGAAATGGTAAATGTTAGAGGTGATGGATATGCTAATTACCCTGATTTGATCATTACCCATTGTATACATGTATCAAAATATCCCTGTGTATCCCCAAAATATGTACAATTATGTGTCAACTAAAAATAAAAGGAAATTTCTTTTTTTTTTAATTTTTAAATTGTGCCTTCATTGGGTTAAGCAACTTGCTCATGATCACACAGCTAGTATGTGGAGCTGGGCTTTCTGGTATCAAAACCCAGGAGTTTTGATACCAGAAGACATACTTGAAATTAGTACTTCCTATTTCCTCTGTAAGAGAAAATAGCTTTTCTAAACCTTTTCAGAGAAAATAAAAGAGGAAACTCTTTAAATGTAAGTGTTACTAGAACAAATTATTTTCATTGCATACAAACAACTGAACTACTACTCACAAATCATTCTCATTTCTTCATTAAAACAAAATGAGGAATTCTGGCTAGTCCAAATTACTATATATACATAAAAGAAATAAAATGACTTTATAAATAATCTATAATTCTAATTAGTTAAAAGGATGGATTTTAAATATTCATATTTTAGGCTTTTGGTGCCATAGTATAAAATATGAATTTGAAAAAGTACAAATGTTATATTAAAATGTAAATGAGAAACTAGTGTATCGGGAATTCATCACCAAAAGAACATGTATTATTGATAAATTAACTATGAACAATTCTAAGTTGACAAAGCATTTACAAGCATGTCCCAACTGAAATGCAGGACTTTAAGTGCTAAAATTGGGGAAGCACCAGGCAAACTGGGATAAATTGATCCTCCTAATTCTGGAAAAGGACCAAGTGCCAAGGAAAGTCACTGTCTAGGAAAAGCACAAATGCCTGGGAAAACATCCTTATGATGTGATTTAGTTCTGGAAAAAAAAATGCGTATGAAATTATATACCTTCTTATGAAATTGAGCAACTACGATTGTTCTATCTTATTTGGGCCCAAAATTTTTCCTGGAGCTAGAGAAAAAAAATTTTAATTTCTTAAAATTCATCTGGTCCAGGACCCTTCTAGGGTGATATCAAAAAAACTGTCTGAATGGTAGAATGTTACAAATTCTTCTATTTAACTTGACTAATCTCTGAGAGATTAAGGCGTCACCTGAAGTTATCATCTTTACATGCAGCTATAATTGGCATATTCACTGTTTACTACTTTAACACACAATTTTTATTCTGGCTAGGAGGATGATAACTACAAATTCATGAAATTTATGATATTTTTCTAAAATTGTCTAGGGTGCATCTGAGAAAACATCCTGCCATGCATACCCAAAAATGTTATGTTTATATTTTATTACTGATACTTACTAGATAGTAGCAATGATATTTCGATTAAGTTAAGGTTGAATTTTACAGATTTCACTATTTCATGATCATAACAAATAGAACTAAGTTTGGACCCAGTCCCTTCACAAATTTGTCCCAGTGACAGTAAACTAAACTAGGCAAATAAGTTAATGAATTTAATTTAATTATGAATGGATCATTATCAAGTTTATCACACTAGAAAAAAATAATTTAAAAGGCAAAGAAAAATTAATTATATTTTTTAAAATACAGGTTGAATCTTATTCAGACTCTAACCATGGGGAGACCACTTGCTCAAGGCTTTTTGGGTGTGACTCTCCAGGCCATTGTCACACATATTTGGCTCAGAATAGATCTTTTTAAATTACTTTACAGAATTTGGGTTCTTTTCCATTAACAAGTTTTAAGAGGTAAAAATTGAAGTCCATACATAAAATATTTCTTATATATGAGAATCTAAGAAAGACAAATATGCAATAATTCAAATACATGTCAGTTATATTTTTGAATATGAAAAATTTAAACATTAAATTTTAACCACCCAAAGGATTAATCAAAAGAATTCAAAAATGAGGACACCAATAAAATCCTAATCAAACATATGCATGAAAAATTCAGCACACACATGTTCATTATATTATTTATAACAGGTAAAATGACAAACATTCAAATGATCAGTTACACAAAATTAACCAAATAGATTATAGTACCATGAATGATGGACTGAGATGTAGGTTCTTAGAACTCCTTATTCAAACAACATAAAAAACGTAGGGAACCATCACAATACATTGATAAATGAAATGGCAATTACAAAAGGTATGTGCAGAATGATTATTATAATAATGTATATATTTGGATAGAAAAATACTGAAGAAAATTCAACAAAATACTTACTCTGATTTAAGATATGATTTTTATTTTCTTCAAAATTTTCTCTATTTTCTCTAAATCAAAAACAAATTGTATTTTTAATCAACTCTCCCTTCTCTTACTTTTGGATGAATTTATAGTAGGTCAGTTCTAGTGCCTTCCCAGTGGCTTTGAAAGCTTCTCTCTATATGTTTATTAGTAATGTCTCCAGTTAAGAATTTAGAACATCATATTATTTATTAGGTAAGATGATTATGTTCTGATCTGTTTTATTGCAACTGACAATGTTTATAAATCAAATTTGCTGTTTTGCCTATGACAAGAAAATACTGGGCGATTTATGTTTTTATAACTTTCACTAAAAAACAATGAAACCTGAGAATCTGAGCATATGTTTTCAATATGCAAACCTATTCAGTGTTGCTTTTTGTTTTTAATGTAAAGCTATAAATATTTTGGAACTGTAACTCTGCCTTCAGTCTTTTTTATCATCTCACTCTATCTTTCCAGTTCTGTAGAATTTTATTTAACTGATTGACGGGTTTTGTATAGCTAATATAGGTCAGTGTTTAACAAACATATAGTAGAAGTTCAGGTCTTTTTACAGTAAACCTTGCACTCTTCTAGAGTAAACAGAGCTATAGGTTTAACGGAAGAGAAAAATGACATTTTATTTTTGTTTGTCTGTTTTCTGGAGTGATGAAAATTTATACGGTAGAACTCAGCCCTGTACTAGCCTTTGGCAATGAACTAAGGAGATGAGGCTGTCAGCTCAAAGAAATATGTGAACTTGGAAAAATAGATTGTTTATGTTATTATCAGGAGGTTAGTCTATGGGCTCCGGGACTCATAACCACCCCTGAATACATAGAAATTCACAGGCAGAGCCTCAAGCAGACCTAGGTATTACTGATTCTCAGCTCCGCTTTTGCTTCCCCAATTGCCATGGGGTCTGCTCAGAAGTTGGTAGGAATCCCTTAACTAAATCCAAGATGAAGCATCCCATGTTTGACATTCTAATTCCTGCTCTGCCCCTGGCTTTCCAGCAATCTCTGATAAGACACTTATCTGGTCTATGCCTCAAGCAACCTACAAAGTGAGAATAATATTTTGATCCCCAATCTCCAGGATGCTGTGATGGTTAACTAATAACTTATTCTGGAGCTAAGAAGAGGCACAGCTATGCTTGAAGTTTTCAGTACATTCAAATAAACGCTTTAAAATCCTAGGAATCCTGACTTTCTCAAGTATCCACTGTAAAAATGAGGAGAAAGTAATTTAAGGAAGAAGAGGGTTTTCCATAAGCAGAACCACATGTTAATATTCTAGATTAACAAATTCCTACTGGACCTTAACATAAAAAGGTTATTTCTCCTCATCCATCATTCATTGATCAGATGTAAAATTTACTTTATTTTTATAAAATTTAATATGTTCATATTTGCATTATTATGTGAGTTTTCTGACATCAACTTTTTTGCTGCAGTTGCTTGAACTGGAGTGAGGCAATGCATTAATTCACAGATCTCTATAACCTTACTCTAGTATCCTCCTTTTATTTGAAAGTAGCCACATCATTAGTGGTTATATTGATGCAGCTTTCAATGATTATCCTTACATAAAGAAGTCATACTATTAACAATATATATTCTTCCATGCGTTTTTCCTTTAATTTCTCATAAAATAGTCTATTATACATGATTTCATTGAAATAAAGCAGCAAATACCATAACTGGCAAAAAAAAAAAAAGCACACAAACACAAAATCAAAATGCTGTATTTTTATTACTTACAGGCAGGATGGCATGGGAGAGCATTAATTTCTTGGGCATAAAGAAGATGCTTATCACATGGAATTGTTATAAAGATTAAAAGATCTAATCTTTCAAAATTATTACAATAGTGTCTGGCACATAAGTCATCAC
Source organism: Propithecus perrieri (assembly GCA_963574695.1). NCBI lineage: Eukaryota > Metazoa > Chordata > Mammalia > Primates > Indriidae > Propithecus > Propithecus perrieri. Next base: position 7,790 of record CAUYRB010093477.1, read on the forward strand.
TAAACATTATCAATTAATATTATTCTTTTATAAAAATACACAGCATTCTAGTCATCTAAAGTTATGAATACCCAATAGGTAAAATCCAATATTATTTGTATTTTCAAATATTTAAAACTCTAACAATAAGATTCCTAAAATTCTTGATTTGAGTTGAAGACAGGAACCTTAAAAAGAAAGTTATCTACTGTATCAACAAATAATTTGACTATTTTTTAAATGCTGTTTTTATGCAGATACTATGATATGAGATACAATCACTTCAAATACATCGTTCTTACCTACACGAACTTTATATCTGGTATTGTCTGTCTCTGTGTCTTGCATATAATGAACACTAAATATATACTATTATTAATTTTATTATTAATATTTAAACAGATATTATAAACTGCCTTGTATTATTAGCTTAGTGCTAAATACATATTATAGATAGTGAGAGAGATGACTTCTAGATAGTTGTTCACTACTTTGTGGCAGAATTAAATTTGAGCTCTTGCTAAATTAAGTAGAAAGGATTCTATGAATTATGTTGTGCAATATTATACTATGTTACAATATACTGTGTATTATATATATAAACAAACACACATGCCAAGGTGAAATGATCTATACAAAAATCATCTCAAGACGTACCCTCCACCCTTACCGCTATCTATTTTTAAAATTGATAAAAAATATGAAAACTTAAGACATAATGACATACCCAAATTCTCAGCGGTGAGAAAAAGACTAAAAATAGAAAATAAATAGGTTTTCTATAAATCTCACTAGGAAAAACAGACAAAAATCTAGGGCACAGCAAATTGTTTAAGAAGGAAAGGACAACTAAACTGGCCATAGAACCTCCATAGTTTCTGTCCCTCGCTGCTACAGTTTGGATGTTTGTCTCCTGGAAACATGTTGAAATTTGATCCTCAGTGTTGGAGATAGGGCATAATGGGAGGTGCTCAGGTCATGGGAGTGGATTTCTCATGAATAGACTGATCCCTGGGGACAGGGGCACATGAATGAGTTCTCACTCTCTTAGTTCCCAGGAGAGCTGGTTGTTAAAAAGAATCTGATGCCTCCCAACTCTCTCTCTCTCTTGCTTCCTCTCTTACCGTGTGATCTCTGCACATGCTGGCTCCCCTTCCCCTTCCACCATGCATGGAAGCAGCCTGAGGCTTTCACCAGATGCCCCATCTTCCAGCCAGCAGAAATGCAAGCCAAATAACCCTCTTTTCTTTATAAATTACTCACCTCAGATTATTCCTTCATAGCAACACTGAATGGTCTAAGACATTCACCCTGTGTTTTCCTATCTTGGTGTTCTCTGCTTGACTGTAGAATACAGAAATAGCTACTCAAACATGCTAAAAGACCACTCCAAAAACCAGATTTGATTTCTGTCATACCTGGGTATCATTTCCTTAAAACATGAATCGTCCTTGTCCCACCTCAGCACTGTCTGAGTGAAAACAAATCACAATCTTCTTCCAGATACTACCTCATACAGCTTATACCCTCCCTACCATGGTATTTAATTGGGTAATATTTTTGAATACTTACTACTTAAAAAGTATTGAAGAAACATATAAATAAGAGAGCAATAAGTGTGGTTTTGAGAAGCAGCAATGGAGAGAACATGCTCTCTCAGAGTAAACATCTTAAAGTCACTGATGGCAGCAGACCACAGACCAGAGGAGACCATGAACCTATAATGTAGTGCCCATGTATTTTTTTTTGATATAAGAAGAGAATGAGTTCCAAATAAATATATGAAATACCTTTTGCCCTCAACTACTCTTCTACTGGGGAGAAAAGGTTTTCACAAATTTATTATAACAGAGCACAAAACAATAGATGATGGGGCCATATCCTTGAGTTTCTAGAAGGCACAGCATATGGATCCCCAGCATAGAGCAGTACTCAAAGCGTAGAACACAGTAGTTATTCAATAAACAACTACTGGTTAAACAAGTGTCATTAGCATAAGTGATAGAGAGAAATGTTCCTTTCAGCTGTACATTTCATCAAGTCTTTCCTAAATCCCCATGATTACAGGTCAGGGGCAGATCCTTTGGGGATACAGACATGGATAAGGAACACTACACCTTCAAAACGTCCTATTTCTTAGTCATAATTCCTCAATGAAGTGCAAATTTTCAGGGCCAAAGAAAATTAATTTCTAAAGAAAAGGAGAACAAAAAACAAATGCATCATTCAAGACTTCCCCTCAGCTCTAGATGGGCCTCTCTACAAACTCTTCTGAAAACATTATTCTGGAGCTCCAAGAGTAAGATGAGAAAAGACTCTAATGGAACCAAAACATACCACATAGAAGTTCGTGCAGAGCTGCTCACATTAAGGTGAATGAAATGGCATCAGAACTATGAAAATGTCACGGAAAATAATAAAGATAAAATACGTAAAAAATGAATAAATGCTGTAAAGGACAAACTTTTGTCTACATAAAAATTAAAATATTCCATTTCCAGACTGCATACGTGTGTTTACCTCTCTTCCTTCTGAAATCTTGTTAAAATAACAATAAGAGTGTAACAAAGCTATAATCCAGCAACAAAGAGAACAGGTGGGCGCTAGAAGTGAATGGCATATTTCAACCAAGTTCTATAAGAATGAAAGCATACAGTGTAGGAGACAGAAGGGAGCAGTATCTTGTAACGGTGCAGAGCGCAAGCCTGCTCATTGGAAATCTCAGAAAGATCTGAGCATCTACGTGATCTGACAGAGCATGACAGTAAGAAACCAAGCATGAGAGGATGAGTTAAAGGTCTCTATATGGGATTTTTAACCCATACCCACTTAAATCTATTGCATGCAGAGTGCCAGCAGGCAAACATTCATACTCCAGAGAAAAATAAGCAGTCCTTGCTATTAATAATGAATTATCAGCAGACAACTAGGACAGCCAACGGAAGTGTTGACACTCAATAAGGTCCTCCGCATTTTGGCATTAGTGCTCCAGAATTAAGACCAGTTCCCAGTCTGCTTTCACTGGAACAAAAATCTGACAGCCCACTAGCTCTGCCCACATATCCAGAAACTCTCTGTCAGGCTCTTTATTGAGTCATCCTTTGATGTGGCGTTGTTTCAAATGCCACGGATATGCAAGTACTGTCAAAATCTACACCGCCATGTCTGTTTTATATGCTTTTCAAACCCTAAAAAGCAAAGAAGAACTCTTAATCCACCACCCCTCAAACCTTTTCCCTGCCCTGTTCTATTTTAGGAAATAAATGGTAAAACCGGCCATTCAATTGCTCAAGCCAAAACCCATGCATTTTTCAGCAGTCCATAAGCAAGTTCAGCCAAGTATGACTCCAAAAGCTATTCCAAACCAATCCACCTTTCCTCATTCTGCTGCAACCACTGAAGTTGAAACCAATGTAATCTTTCAACTGGATTCCCACAATGGCCTTTTAATTGTCTACCTCTTCCCCTGGCTTTTATTCTAATTTTTTACAGTGCAGTCTCTCTCTGTTGAGAAGCCAGAGTGATCTTTCTAAAATGGCAATTAAAATTTGTTATACCTCTGCTAGGATCGATCCAAAGCACTTCCCTGTCACTCAGAATGAAATCCAAACCCGATACGCAGGCTGGAGGACCCTAGGTGATGTTTCCCTGCTAGCTTCCCTCATTTCATCTCAGGTCTTTCTCAATCTGCTGTAAACACATTGGTCTTGGGTTCATCAGAGATTTCCAAAGACTACTCCAACCTCAGGACATTTCTAATTGCTCTTCCTTCCGTCTAGCATTTCTTTTTTCAGGTCTCAGCTTCCTTAGAGGTCGTCCCTGACCACCCCCAGGCCCTCTCTACCCATGAAAAAGTTTCCATAGTTGGAATTTTCTTCATGTTATAGCTATAGACACTATGTTTATTTTTGGTTTACTCATTTAATATTATTCTCCTACTCAGAATAAAAGCTCTGTGAGCTCAGTTATCTGTTCTGTTTACCACGGTATCCATCTGTAGCGCCTAGACCGCGCCTGGGGCACAAGTGCTCAAAAGACTTTGCTGAATAACTGTTCAAAATGTCTTAAAATGAAAGAAAAAGACCAATTTAAACCAACTCCAGAAAGAGAAAAAACAGAACTCGCGTGGTAGCAAGAGAGTAACTTTGAGACAATTTTAATAATTAACTCGGGGACATGTAATAAAACTATCAGAAAACAAGAGTTCATAGAAATGAGAAAAATGATTTCTAAAATATTAATTTATCTGTGCAGTGGAGTTAAAAATATGAATTTAATAGTACTGCAAGATAAATTTAAGGAATCGCCTAAGTGTGCTATCAAAAAATAAGACATCAAAATTAAGAAAGGAAAGATAAAGGATTCAGACAATGTCTCCTGGAGGTGTAAGACCCAACTAATGGGAATTCCTAAAAGGGAAACACAGAAAAATGGAGAGGAAGGAAGCATACTAATGAGCTTGGGCTGCTGTAACAGAATTGCACAGACTGGTCAGCTTCAACAACAGAAATTTATTTTTTCGCAGCTCTGGAGACTTGAAGTCCAAGATCTAGAGATCTAGATGCTGGCAGGGTTGGTTTCTGGAGAGACCTCTTATCCTGGCTTACAGATAGCTCTCGTCATGCTCTGTCCTCATATGGCCTTTCCTGTGTGTGTATGTGGCAAGAAAGAGAGAGAGCTATGATGACTCTTCTTCCTCTTTTTAAGACACCAATCCCATTGGGTTAGGGCCCCACCCTTACGACCACATTTAACCTTATTTACCTCCATAAAGGCCCTATCTCTAAATACAGTCACAGTAGGGGTTACAGTTTTCCCATATGAATTTGAAGGAAACACAATTCACTTCATAATAGGAAGTAAATCATTTTTTAACGCATGGAAGAAATTTTGCCAACGCTGAAAGGAGACATAAATCTTAAAATTGAAAGAACTTAGTAAACGTCAAGTAGATGGTTGTTTCTTTTAAAGTTCTATATCTCACAGTGAAATCTAAGAACAGGATAAAAAGAATATGCTCTAATCTTCCATAAGACAATGAGTAGGAAGAAAAAACAAGTCCCCTACACAGGAACAAGAATTATACCTACATTAAACTTTTAATGAGCATCAGTGGGTCTCATAAGACAATAGAGAGGAAAATAATTTTCAACCTAAAATTGTCTAGCCAGCTGAAATTATTAGGTATGTAGGCAAAGTAAAGTTTCATTTTCAGGTAAAACAAGGACATCTAAATTTTTTTCACACATCTTTTGTAGGAAGTTGATTGAGGATACCATCCAGCAAAATGAGGAGGAAACCAAACAGCATCAGCAACAGCAGAAGGATCAGGAGCAGTGAAAACAAAGCAAAAGACAATACAGGCAAAAACACTGACAGTGGTGCAGCAGGTTGACAGAAATCAGTCCATGAGGGGGACAAGAAGAGAGGACTCCAGAAGAGAGATCCCGGGTTAAAGGAGAGTGCTATAGATGAGATAGGTTAGAAGAGATAAAAAATTAGAAAAGAGATAAAATGAAATTTTAAAGGCATGAGAATTGAAAGTCCCAGGGGAAAAATCAACAAAATAAAAAACTGTAAAAGAGATAACATGTGATTAAGTCATAGTATTTGATTCTGCAGAGAACAATTTTCAGGAGGTCATAATATCACAAATACAAATAAAACGAAGATAAAATATCTCATGAAGTCCAAAGGCACACAGAGACTGGGAGAAAAATATGTGCAACATGTAAGACAAAGAATTTACACCCAAAGAATTTACAGGAACAAATATAAATTTTCATGTAAATGAGAAACAACTCAATAGAAAAATGGGCAAAAGGTATAGCGAGGCAATTTATGGAAGAGGGAATGGCAGCAAACACCTGAAAAATTGGTTATTCTCACTTATAGCCCAACAAATGCAAATCAAACTAGCTTAGAGATACCACTTTTCACCCACAATATTAGCAGAAATAAAATTTTGGTAATATATATAGAAGTGGCTAGTGGATGTAGAAATAGGCATTCACATTCAATGTTGAAGCAGGTATAAACTATTAAGAGCTTTCTGGAAAGTAATTCAACAGTGTCTGTCATAACTAAATGCACATAATCTCTGCCCCAGTAATTCCCCTTTTGGAATCATTCAACAGATATAAAAGCATTAGTATATAAGAATATCTCCACATTGGTGTCTATGGAAGCATTATTCACCATAGCGAAAAATAAAAAAAAAAAGACTTTTATACAACTGTCCTTATTAAGTATTAGTAATATAATTGAATAAATTATAGCATATCTATAAAACAGACTATTAAACAGCTATTTCTAAAACTAAGTTGGATCAGTGGTTTGGAAGCATATTTATTATAGATCACATTATTTTAAAGAGAAAATTTCAAAGCAAATGACAGGATTTTATCCATAAAAATTAAAAAATTAAATACATTTAATTCAAAGAAGCATATAGAGTAGGTCCTATTTTGAAAAAAATAGAAAAGCACATGTATGCTTTTATACACATGTACGTACATATATGTACATGTATAGACATCTATATGTATATATGTGTGTACAAACATATTAATACATGTATTTAATAGAAAGAAAAATGTGGAAATATACACACAAGAAACTATCAGCAACAGTAATCTTAGGATTGAGGGAGTAGGGGATAAAGAAAAAAATTTTTATGTACTTTATAGTGTTTTCTAATTACAAGAAACATGTAATTCTTTTGTTATTTATGAATTCTAATCAAAATAAAGATCAGTAAAATATTTTTTAAATACAAGGAACAAAAAAGAAGAATCAATTACGGAATTAAACACAATTTTAAAAAGAGAGGAAAAGAAATCTCCAGAATGAGTTATTTGAGTTATTTGCATTATAGAAGAATTCATGGACAATATGAAATCGATAAAATAAGACACCCAAGGTGAAAAGAAAAGACAACAAAATAAAGGAAAAACATGATTGCGAAGCCAAAAAGAAATTAGGGATAAAGACACCATAACACAAATAATAAATAAATACAAAATGGAATATATGGAACCAAATATTCAATTAGAGGCCACATGAATGCAAAGAATGAAGACAAAGAGATTAGTAATACCTTAGAAGAGGGTTAATAGATAATATCAAATAGATAATGATGATCCAACCAAAGAAAATCAATTGTTCTTCATTCCGGTGAAATCTTATCTTCTATTCTATATATGGAATAGAGAAAACAGTTGATTTTTTTATACAAGAAAATTTCCATGAGAAACAAAAATAAATAGATCTGCCAATTAAATGAGCCTGCTGTGTTTGAGAAAATGAAAATAATTATTAAAATCAGAGTCATCAAAACTGAGACACACTGAAAAATTTTCCAAATTTCAAAAACGAAGAATCAGTTCAACAGAAATTTAGTCAGGAAAAGCAGAAGAAAGAAGGGAAGGAAGGAGAGAAGGGAAGAGGGACGAAAAAAGAAAGCAAGGAAGAAAAGGAGGAGGAGGGAGGAAGAGAGGAAAGGAGGAAAAGAGATAACCAGGCATGAATATGGCTAGTAGAATAAAGGAGAAAATTTGATACTAAGAAAGTGAGAATGATTGGTTTCACCAGTGTTAGCCTTCCTACTAGATCTCTCTCAAAACCTGCCCTGAGGACAGGGAGTTGCCAAGTTTATTACACTTGACTGAAATGATCAGTTGGTGAAATGTAGTCATTTGTATTTTAATTCTGAATAAAGCTTTAAATCACTGAAGGAGAAAGTTAATTAGGAGAATATCAAACAACAAGGAGTTAGTGGAGAAAGAATTTTAGAAATTTGAGACGTCTAGAAATCACTTCATGCAGAAGGTAATACTAATCCTTTTACAAAGAAAAAACAATTTTAAAATTTTTCTTTAATATACTGTATCCTATCCTAGTTGTCTGCTTTTTGAGACAAGAACCAGAAATCCGGTCAAAAAGTTGCGAAAGCATTTACAACGGTGATCAAGAAGAATATTCAAAGTTTCTAAGTGCAAAGAAAGACTTTCTATCCTCTGATCCTTAGGATTTGAGAAGATCTTGAAAATTAAATATCCTCTCAAAACGAATAAAAGAACAGAAACATCCTTGCCGGATCCTAATTCCCTCTTAAATTCCTGCATCATTTAACTCACTCGGTTTTCTCAGTCCAGCACTTCTTTATATTCAGTCTCACATATTATATGATGGCATAAATGAATGTAAATATTGTACCACTTTACCTATGGGACATTGTTGCCAAGGTTAGCCTGGCTGTCACTGGTGCTAGGGAGAAAAGAGTTAAAATCATCAGCCCAGACCTTGTCTTGAAATCCTCAGAAAGGAATTATATTTGCAAATACAATTAAGTAGTGGTGAAGGCTAGCTAAACCTAAGTGGTAAATAAGCACTAATGAAGATTTAATGGGAAAAGGTGACAAGAAAGTTTCCATAACAAGTACAGAATTCCATATGCTGCCTTAATTCTTTTCTGTAATATGGTAGGACTATCAATAAATTTTTTTAAAAAATATCAAATGCCGTCATCAAGAGGTTGCAGAAAATTGAATCAAATTTTGTCTGAGACACAGTTCTCCAGTCTGAATATTATTATTACAAACATATTTCAGTGAAATGAAAAGATTATTAAAGTAATATTAAATGTCATCAGCACACATTAAAAACCAACACCTTTCTAGCAAATGAGATGTACTTAAAGTTGAACTTAAACCAGTAATATCAAACAAGAAATAATGGAAAGCCATTGATCTGAACAAACTATGATTTTCTAGATCAGAGTGCAACTATTTAAGTGCAATGAAAATAATTCCAGGTCATGTCATGATCCTATAAAAATTTGTCGTCTGTGATATTGGATTTTGCATTTGACTCTAAAAGGTCAGAAGAATAGCAGGAAAGCTACGGCTCCAGTTTATCCATAAATCATTTTGTATTCATAGGGACACTGCTTCATTGCCAAGAGAACTGCCTAGAAACCAGATAGAAAGTGTCTATGAATTGAGTAGGTTCCAGATGGGCAGTGATCTGCACAGTGACCACACATTTCAAAGCTTTGGGGGGAAAAAAAATATATATATATACATATATATATATGTATATGTATTGTATACATATATATATCTCAAAGCTGGTTGAGATGAAGATACTTTTCAAAGTTCTGCATTTTTATAGATTCAGAACTGCTATCACTAGTCATTAGATTGCTTTCTGATTATAAACTCTTAAAAAATCATTATTCATTATCAAAACCATGTTTTAAAGCTTTAAATCATTGAAGGGATGGGATAAGATCGTGTACTACTTTTCTTGTTACCTACCTTCTGGTAATTCTATATAGTTCAAATACCCCCTGATACAGTGATATAGTGCTATTCTATCCTTCCCAAGAGTATATTAACACACACACACAGACCCCTTATGAATATACAGTCATTCCCAGGGCTACACCTAGACTTTGTCACTAGTAATAACAGGATTTCATCATCTCAATGTCAAGATTCCCACTCTTTGACCACCACTGTGTGTCTTTCTAGCTCCACTTCCTCTAGCACCCCAATTCAAACAATTCTTAGAACTCACCAGAAACTCCAATCCGTTATCCCTCCATATAGGCTTCACGTACAACTGTATGCGCATAACTACACAGTAAGTTGTATATTGTTTTCTTTTAAAAAGCAGAGGGATCAATCATCCTCCACACAGTCCTTTAGGTCTCCATAAGTCTTGATTTTTTCAAAAAAAAAAAAGCCCACAAGGTATTTTCAATATTAATAATTGGATTAGGAAAAAGTGTACTATTTACTTTATGTTGGGCACTGTACAAATGTGCTACAAGTATCATGATTTCCAAAGATTCACAACAATCCTGCAAAATAGAGCATCAGGACCTCCCTATCAAAACCTTAGAGTTAAGAAGAGGAACCTGCTGCTCCGTGAACAGAATTCTGTGCCGATATGCTTCATATTTCTGAGCACATTACTTAGTCTCTTCTGAATATGCTCTTAGTATAAATCAGCACAACAACTTAAAATGTAAATGAGTATACACCTCCTTTTATTATTATAAGTCTTTTATTAATATCAGGTCAAATTTGATTGAAGTGAGCAAAGAGAGACAAAAGGTAGTGAATCAGCCAAAGGCTCATCCCTGGAGAGTCTCGTCTGTTGCTCAGCTGCTACCGCCTATTCTGCTTCCAATTTAAAAGCAGTAAATCTGGAGATAATCTTTTGAATGGCTTCCAGTCACTGAAATATATTTTATAGCTTCCATGGAAGTGTAACACTGATTGTAAGTAAGATTTGTGAAACGTCAAGTAGCATTAGATCCTCAAATTTAAAATGAAGATTCGCATTCCACAAGGCTGTTGGAGATAGCCTTAAGCCAAATCAGCTGATTTGACTCAAGGCAAGTCTGCGCGGAATTATTATAAACAGAGAGCTAAATTGGGGAGAACTTTTACAGGCTAGCCAGCAGCCCATTCAACTTTCTAACAGCTTAAACTCATACCCTGATCACTACAATTGTGAGGAAGCCAGCCAACAAGAGAGTAAAATGTTTCAATATTAATATTAGTAATAGCTTTATTTTCTTAATATTTGCTACATGCTAGGCTCGTGCAATTCACTAAACATTCACTTATTCAACAAATATCAATCAGGGTTTCAAAAGTGATAATAGAGTTGGACTCAGCAGCTCATCTCCCTTGGTCTACCACTTTTAACTAAATGATTTGGGACACAATATTTAAATTCCTACCTGTAAAATAGAGTAAAAATAATACCTACCTCACAGGTTATCAGAAACAAATGTGTTGGTACACATAAACCCCTGGGAAGTGTACCTATCACAGAGTAAGCTCTCAATAATGTAGCTGTTATTGTGCACAACCACCACATTCCTTGTGATTACTGGTTGCTGGAAATATGACGGTGATCAAGATATCCAAGTTCCCTTACCTCAATAAAGCTTACATTCCTATGGGTGAATAAAATAATAGATTTTAATAGACAACTTTGTTTTGTGACAAAGAAAACAAACATGGTGATTAGACTGGTAACAGCTAGGTATAGACAGCTAAGGTGAAGGAAGGTAGGTCTGTCTATAGAGTCATCATTTGAGATGAACTCAAAGGATGACAATGAGCTACTCATACCAAGAACCTGGGGGAGAGGGGACTTTCCAGAACATTCCAGGCAGAAGAAACAAGTGCCAAAGCCCAGAGAAGATAAAATAAAAGAGTAGCCAGATCTCTTAAGTCCTTGCAGGCCATGGAAAGGAGTTTAGATTTATTCTAAAGCAAAAGGAAAATGCTGAAATGTCTTAAAGGAGAAAGTAATATAATCTGATCCAGTTTTTTTTTTTTTTTAAATCACTTCCGTTTCTGTGTGATCGGTCCAGAAGTGGAGAAAACCAAGAAAACAAAGAGGGAGTCCAATAGGAAATCATTGCAGTGTTCTAGAGTTGGATTAGGATAATGGCAACAGCTAGGAAAGCAATAGAATTGCAACATGACTTGGAAGTAAAAATATAAATAAATATTAATGACAATAAACCTGTAAAATAGGGAACATGGTTATCCTAACTTTATGGATTTAAAAAAAAAAAAAAAAGTAAGGCTTATAGAATTTAAGAAGTTAGTCAAAGAGGAACCGGGGTTCAAAGCACAGGAAATTCTGACTGCCATTTAGATGTTAGGATAAGAAGTGCGGTTGTGTGAAACATTAAAGTATTCACTTTAATGCTTCTAAGTCAGCCTGTCTAGAGTCAAACCGAACACCATGAAATGTTCTGTAAGCATGCAACTGTTGTATATTTGCTCTCCGGAGAATCTCTAGTTTTGTTTTATTTAAGTGTTGTAAGTTGTCATTTTTTTATTTTTTCTTTCTGCCTTCCCTTTAGTCTCCTAAAACATGCTCTTAAAGGAAGCACTGCAGGGTAACTTGTTCCTGTTTGGATTTCTACTTGAAACAAAACTGTTTCTGTTGCCAGATTCTCCAAAAGGTGGATTCCTTTCTGAAACTTGTGAACTTCCACTTGAGAAAAGGAACTTGAACTCTTAATTACCTCTCATCCTACTTACCCACATAAGGGAATCAGAATCACAGGATTATTATTTTGCCATGAGCTGATCTTCACCTGAAGCAGGATTATTGATGCAAGGAGAAAAACCTTTGAAAAGATCATTTTATTTCGGGGCTGTGCAGCCAACATTCCCGGACTCTTTAACAAAGTCATTCGTTTTCAGAATTTGGCACTGCACCTCCCTGAACACATTCTCACGCCAAAAATCTCTTGACTTATATGATTGTCCACAGTTGTAGACGTTCATAATGGAAAGTATTAAAGTATATTAGGAAGATTCTCAATGGAAAGAACAAAGAGTGAGAATTTTCTGGAATATATTTAGCTAAAGTAGGTAACTTTGCCTGATACTTTCTCTCCAAACATTCTGAAGAACATAAGTTTTGAGATTTTTTTTATTTAATTCAGAGAAGAAAAACTATGGCAAAACATGGGAGAGCTTAGTAAATGGTACAAAGTTCAAAATGAGGAAAGAGGAAAAAAAAACCAGTATGTTCACTTTACTAAAAAGTATTGCTCTAACAACTCTCTCATTAGACATCTTGAATGCAATTTTACTTCTTTCTTCTGAAAACATCTTTAAAAATAATGTTATTCAAGGCCAATTCTTTAGGCTGACCATATTTTACGTATTTTGTATATTGACATTGATTGGCCATTCTACCTTAGTAAAAGATTTGTAGAAGGAGGTTGAAAAAGAGGAGATGGAAGAGAGGGGTGAAAAAGAATCAAACATTCACAGTCTATCCATTACATTTCCTAGAGTCCCTCAATTTTCTCAGCTTCACCCATTTTCATTTTCTGGGTCAAGAGGAGATTGCAGTCTGTTGAAATGAGAGAAAGTACAATCGTAGAAGAACATGGAACCAGAATCGAGACTGAAACTGTACACAGTAGTGACCTACACCTAATATTAGAAAGGAGCCTTTACCCCTGCATATGACATAATGAACTTCAGTTGACTTTTAGGACTGGAAAAGTGGCATATTTTTTTCTACGTGTTGCCGAACTCCACTGTAAACTTCCAAAGGGCTTATTTTGTATGGCTCTAGTACAAAGCCATGTTTCAGTTATTCAGCTCAATGTTCTCCATGAGCATGAAAAGATTTGGCAATGGTTGTAATTACTAGAAGATCCTAAATAATATAGAACACTGACAAGGCTCAGCTGCAGCTTTGGGATGCTCCAACCTTAGTGGCAAATTCCTTTAAACTCTTCTCACTGAGTGCTCTATGTATATAAGAGGTGTATATACATACATTTTATATATATATATTTCATATATGTATATAAAATTATTAAAGCTTCTTAAAGGCTGTACAGATAAGTGTGGCACATTTTTACTTACACCTTATTTTCCCCCTGATTGGCATACTGAAAATTTTCAGTGGAAATGAGAAGACAGGATTAGAGAGAAAACAGTTCCCTGATCCTCTCCTTCCTGTCTCTCATACTTTTATTCCTACCATTGTAATTAGCATAGAGCTGGTCACCTCCGTATCTAGTAGTATCCTGGTAAATGCTGAACACCCAGTTCTCCCAAAATTAAATAGCCTTGATCTGTAGCATTTGACAATATCTTGGTGTAAATACTCCCAGCATGGTCCATTTCAAGCTCCCAACATGATATCACTGAACATGGAGTTGGGAAGAGCTACGCACAACAAGCTCTGGTCAACCCCCATGAGCACTGCAGCACACCACCAACAGCTGCTTCTTTGGGGGACAAAAGGGAGGATGAGGATGACAGCGAATTGAGGATGAGGCCAATTGTTAGCCACCACGATGCTTGTTATTATCATTTTGCCCCATTCTTATCTAAATGCCACTTTTTGCTTTATGGAATAAAATCTTTAACATCTTGCCTACATGTTTTACATAGCTATAAAAGATATGTTTGGTACATAAAGTTCATAGGAACAAAAATTCATTTCAATAGTTCACATTTATTTTTGCATCTTTTCTTTTGTTGGCATGGTATAGATCATCTAAAATGAAAAAAATCATGGTTGGGATATGGCAAAGTCATAACATGTAACCAAAATGTTTGTACCCCCATAATTTCCTGAAATAAAAAAAAAATGTTGGTGTCTCTATGGGATTAAGACAGGTTCTATTGTATCATCCCAAAAGAGAGAAGTTTCTGGTTCTTGATATGAAGTGATGTTTTGATTGATCACTATATAGTTAACACACGAAAGCAAAAGATCACATACACAGAATTCATTGTAATGATAATGAAAAAACATTAAATATCTGTTATTTGGCTTCTTACACAAATATATATATAATACAAAAGGTTCACTATACCTGAACACTTTACCTAATACCTTTCACCTAACACCTTGACAGTTTTTCTAGTCTACTGAAAAAAGCAAGTCCAATCCTGAAGAAAACCGAGATATTGAAACTTCCAGACAATTCATGTTCAATTACTACTGAGTGTCATGATGTGTCTTCTCTGGGAGCAGATATTTCCCTTTGCATGATTCAGAGATCAATTTCCTACATAGACTAGGAGAAGTAAAATTGTTCAAGAAAGCATATTCACCAAACCGCTTACTTTATCTGAAACGTATGTTCCTCTCCTGGCTTAAAAAGTGAAAGACAAAGCAAATTTGCTTTTGTGAAGTGACAATACTGTGCCATTTTAATAATTCTAATTCTAGCATCTACAAATTCTAATCAATGTAGATAAATGCATCATCCGTGGTCTTATTCCAGCCTTCAGCTCTTTCCATCAATGCCTTAGCATCTAGCCACATGTGGCTATTCAAATTTCAATGAGCTAAAATTAAATAAAATTTAAAATTCATTTACCAGTCACACTAGCCATATTTCAAGTGCTCAGTAACCACATGTGGCTAGTGGCTATCACGGTCGACAGTGTAGCTACAGAGCATTTACATCATCACAAAAAGTTCTATTGGACAACACTGACTACGATACTCTGGCTCCGTTAACTAGCAAATGAGAAAAAACTGAAATTACCATTTGCCTTAACCTATTGGATCTTCTCATAGAAACAATTTTGGTCCAGGAGCATCTTTTGAATTATCAGATGTTAGGAGCATCTTAACCCAGAATGAAATATCCTTGAGTGAATATACAGTTTTTTCTTTCATATATAATGGGGAGAAATGGGGGAAAAATGCATTAATTCACGTTTCACGTAGTAATTCCCAAGCACCACATGTGCCAACAGGAGAAATAAGATTCTGGCTGCCCCAAACTGATTACTTCCCCTTATTTTGCAATTCCCCTGACCCTGGTATAATAGAAATTTTTACAAAAAGCAGTATTTTAGTCCTTGGGAAGAAAGCCCCCGAGTGCTCCCCAATCCCTAAGCAGCCCAGATGTTTCTCTACTGAATCCTGACTCTCTCCAGCTGGATGCTAAAGCGAGTTCAGAGAGCCTCCTCTCCTAGGTTTATTAGTAAAGCAGAATTTTCCTTCTTTGACACTCAAGGGCTAATTATCGTCCTTGAGTATTAAAAATTCACTCAGTGACTCCAAAAAGAAAAAAAAATCAAAATTCAAACTTAAAGCCAGCAGTTGCTGAATTAAATTTTGCAGAACCTCAGATTGATTAACTTCCAACTCATTCAGCAACAACTCTGTCCTTGGGCACAATCCACACTTTTTCAATACAGTGGTTATCACGGTAGTAGAGGTACCAGCAAAACCAATGCTATGGAGGTTAAAACATAATGTTTTGTAATTATACACCTGCCTGTCAGAGGTTCCTTGTCTGGTCCAACAATCTGTTGATGATAGAAAACAGATTAGATAGGGGAAAAAAAAAAAAAGAGGAAAAACATCTCTGCATGAACCTGCCTGATTATTCTAGATAAGCTGAGCACAAAACAACACACAGCTGTCTATCTTGACACATAGGATTAAAAAATGACGTTTCCCAAAAAATACGGTACAGGGAAGGTACCACGGTCTGAAATAAAAGAGCCCTGTCGGAATTATTTTTTCAGTTCATCCTTTTCCTATCTTATGTCACTACCACCCCGTCCTTTCCCACTGATTCTCTTTCTTGTCTGACATCCATTCGTCCTTATGTGGAGGCTATACAGCAACACAGCCAGAATCTGAAAATACCTGGTCGCTGAGCTCCAAAAGGGATATATACTCCCAATCTCAAAGCATTCTGAGATAGCACCATGAATGTGCCACCCATTTTCACACAAAAATAGAAAGAATTTCACGATAGTTCATAGCTTACTTTGCTTTAATTGGTGGAGGGTTAATTTAATTAATTTGAGTCATGTTTTCTTTTGATTTTTTTTGTTTTCCTGTTTCACTACTGTAGCTGTCAATTTGGGGGGGGGCGGGTTCTTTTCCTGTGTTTCCTTTTCTTTTTTTTAATTGAAAACTGTGTGTTCTGATATGATTAAGTGAGCCAAGCATTTTCCAAGGGAATCCTAAAGCACAGTGTTTATTTTATATACCGTAAGTCATTTCCACTGCAAAAATTGTGAGCACACATCACGGAGTAAATGTTTGCAAACGGTTTCCATTTCCTCCTTGAATATCGTTTGCCTGGGCACCTTGCATGTAGTTCATTTGCGTGTGGGCAGTTTGCAGGTTGGTCGTGGCACAAGGTTTTTTTTTTACCTGGTGGAAAGTGGACATTCTATGGCCCATCAGTTTCCTATTGTTTTAACCTCCACTAGGTCATGGAAAAACTATGAGCAGGTTTCCTTTCTTCTCTATTTGTTCTGTCATCTGTAGAATTTAGCTGAGGTATAAAGAGGTACCTTCTTCTCATTAATCATTGTAAGTTAAGGGATAATTTTGTTGCTGTGAATGTTTTGGGCATCATGCCCACCTCAAAGTAGAAGATGTTAAGCTGACCCATTTTCTCATAAGATGTATGTTTTTGCATCTTCAACCAATATTCCTTAGTCTGCTAACATACATCAGAAAGTAGAAAGATAAATAGACTCACCTGGCTGTTTTGAGGTAGCGGATTAAACCATGCAGCATATAGAAGTTATAGCTTCATGCCTTATAGTATAATAAATAACTTCAAAAATAGATAAATTCTTTGTAAAATAAAACTTTGAAATAAGCCAGAAGGCTATGAATACAAAACACTGAATGATCAAGTTAAAAGAGAGACCTCAGTTAGCTACCGAACTTGATTAAGAGTAAAGCAATTATGCAAGGCATAGGAATGTTGGGTGAAAATGCCTCTAAATAAATAATAATGCAGTATTTGCTTTGCAAATATTTTAAATGCCTTTCTTTCCCTCTCTTTCCTCCCCTGTAACTTGGACTAGCCTCCTTCGTGAGTGGGTGAGGAGCCCTCCAGAGACGTAGCAGGGTCATGGTAGAGTCCAACAAAAAATGAATCATGATTTGAATGTCCTAAGCTAGCTTTTCTCTAACATCTTCAGAAATAAATGCTCTTTTTACCTTGTATTTATCCTTATGTTTCCTCTCTCGCCATCACAGAGCTAAGACCATAGGAGTCAAGAGTAAGAGAAGGGGGCCACCAGATCTGCTTCTAATCTAGGCCTTACACTAGGCAGGAAAATGCTCCATTGAGGTGCTTGCTCACTCTATTCCCCAAAATAAGATAGAACGTAGACTATCTTACGGTCAAGTCCCCAGTGAGTGATGTCATGCACAATTGCCTTGACTGTCCTTCGTATCACAGCTATTTCTTGACACCCCAGGTGAAAATAAGCAGATGGTGTATTATTCAGATCCTTGCATGATATAGTCCTTTTATCGAAACAGCATAAACATTACAGATAAGGAAACTGAGCCTCAGAAAGGTCATGAGACAGGACTTCAACATGGGTCTTCCAACTGTCAGACACTGCTCGTCCCTCCAACATTTTGTTTCAATTGCCTTTCACCTCACTGAGAATGTGAAAACTAAAATGCATATTTTAAAGAAGCATGCCATGTGCAAGTACACCATGTTGGTTATCTTGTATTATTTAGTTGAGAGTTAAATTAAATGGTTTATGAGACAACCAGGCAATACAAAAGATGCGAACTGGCCTTAACGTTAAAATAATAGGAACATCCTAGGACTACCTTGACTCATTTATTTGTCATCCTCACTTATTGCTTCTTTTTCTCCTTCCAGGCAATTTTCTGGAAAAACTGAAAAGTTTTTGTTCTCATTGCATTCAGTACGGCAGTAATCCTAAATCTTAAGGCAAAAGAACTAGTCATTATAAATTCAAGGAAAGACTTGAAATTTTTTTTTATAAAACCCTAGCTGTGTCCTCTCATTCATGTCACTTGAAGAGTTATTTGTACAGCTCCTGCTGCTTTTCAAAATAGTGAGAGCTCTCACTGAAGCACTATCTTTTCTTCTCCAATTTCAGGTACCTCCTCCTCACCTGTGTCTTGGCACTTTGTTCAATACGTGGAACTGCATTTACTGGTCTTTCCCCAACAAATACTGTTTTTCTTCCATTTCTGTATTTCTTCTCATGTTACAAAAGCTATGCTTTTGCACTACTTACCTTTTGTCCCTTCTAGAACATTAGTGCTTTAAAAACAAGAACACCATCTTATGTAACTTTTGATCTCCAACAGTGCATTGTCTATATAAATAAAAGCAACGGTTAATACGCAACAATTACACCCTCCTGTTTTCTCTACTCATCGCCAATAATTTGGTATGTTTGTGATAATTAGATTTGCATTGAGAATGGAAGTTTAGAAAAACCTAATAATGGACATTGTCCCATAATTGGACATTTGCTGTAACAAGTCTAGGCTAGATCCTAAGGAATTAACCAAACACCCTAAGCACTTTTATCTTCAATCCCATTACATTTAAATGAGTATCTGTATCTTTTGAAATTTTAATCACCTAGGAAAGCTGCTGTTAGTACTCTAGAGCCTGCTGGGTGAAATTATTATCTCGCAGCATTTGTTCTGCAAGTAGTCTATACTCTTGGAGCAATAGCACCCCATAACCTTCTCATTCCTTACAGTCAAAAGTGGTAAAATCTCCAAAAGGATGACTCAAAGATTGGTCATGGAACTACATCCATAAATACAGTAATCTCGTGAGTTTGTCAAGGTGAAAAATTGGCCCCTTACGTGAAACCAAACAGCTTTTTTTCAATCTCATCGTTCCAGGAGAAAAAAAAAGAATGATAGCTTTGTACAAGGTGGGTAGACAGGGCCTGGTTCTGGGTTCTGATATATAGGCTTAAAATTTAAAAGAAGGAATTTAGTTTTGTCAGGAAAAAGTTCTCAACTATAAAAGTTATTTGACACTGGGATGTAATATAAAAGAAAATCACAATGTTGCATCCATAAGACTTTTAGGTTTTTAAATGTTGTAGTGAGTTCTCCGATGGCTACCTGGGAGCAAAGAAATGAGCATCTTAAAGAGGAGTCCTGGGATTCTATAAATATATTTAAATATAATGAAGACTTTCTAAAACTGTATATTTTCAAAGAGTGGTGCAAGTCACTGGAAAAATGAAGAACATCGGTCCAGAGGTTTCAACACAAAAAGATACATGCTTCAATCCGAAATGATTTTTTAAATAAATTCAGGATACAAAAATGCAGTCCCAAACGTAAGTCTCTCTAGAGTCAAAAACATCAATTAATACTTTGTACTTACAGACTACCTGGCATTAAGTAAAACATTCCCAAAATAAAGTGCTTGTCCTTTCTGGGTTCACATTCTATAAAGAACAGAATAGTCTGAGTACTGTAAGACTCAATATATATCCATTGTAAAGTTTGAATTATAAATTGGTGTTAAAGTCAGAATTATAATACTTTTGGGGGGAGGAATATTGGTCACAGTTTTATAAAGCTTTAATATTATTTTTCTCTTTTTTTTGTTTTTTAAAGTGCTTTCCTCTTTTGTAAGTACCATACATACATTAACCTTCTCAAAACCTGTCATGGTCATTTTTTAAGAGGAGGAGGAGGAGAACAATCCCAATTACTTGATATACCACAGTGAATTAACCGAGCTTTCCCAGAGATAGTTGGGCTACTTTCATCTGATGTTACTGATCAATTACACAGCCTACACCACGGAGGACAGACTCTACTTTAAAGGCAAGCAGCATGAGAAGCTGTTTTTTTTTTATTATTATTATTTCAAGTAAATTGTTTCATTGAAAACCTCACGGAGGCGGTGGCTTCCTGAGTTTGTACAGAGAAAAGCGCCAGGAACAGATAAAGAAGTCAGCACAGTCCAAATTAACATGCTTTGTTACCTCTTCCACTCACCTACAAGAAGAATCTACCTTTCTACTTTTCTTCCCTCCTCCCCTCTCCAAGCCATTGCTTCCCATCAGGGAGAACGGACTAGAGAACTAGTTTTAGTTCACTCTCTCTGAACACCTCCCTGGTGACTGCTCTAACTTTGAGCATTATGCGTTTCAAATGGTATTCAGCAACAGCTGCTGGGCATCATGTCGGGGCAGTATGTAAATATTCTGCCTCCCAGCTGTGCTTGTTTAAATAGTACCTTTAAAAGTCAGCGGCTGTGTGTGTGCCAGCCTCTACAAGGCATGGAAGATGCACTGAAAAAATCATTTTCTCCTCTAGAGATTTAACAGTTCCAAAAACGACTTTACATCAGTAAGAAAAGTTTGCCTTTCTTCAGCGCATCCGCCACGTATAACTGAGTTAATGAGTGTTCCTTGCTTGCAGCTATCTTTCCAAAGGCAGCCACCAAATAGGGAAAAACATTCATCAGTGAAACTTTAAGTAAGAGAATAAGCCAATACATTGAAACTCGGTGATGAGTTCAGGATGACTGAAGTTGAACAAGGGTCGCATAGTCAAGGCTGGGGGCCATTATGATGAGTATTAATAGAAGTCAGGTTAACTCTAATGGCTCTTTGATCATTTTTCGGTCTATAGCTCACAAACTCCTGCCATTAAAAATTCTAAGAATTGGTATGCAATTGAGCATGCAATGAATTCTTTTGTAATACACAGTTTTGTAGAGCATGGGTCTGAGCTACTCCTTTTTAGGTAACTCTGGAAACCACAGTCAAAAAAAATTTTTTAATCTAAATTAGAAAATATTATCACAAAATATACTGGCTCATGTACAGTATTCTCTGAATCCAAATGATCCCGAAGCACATCTCAAAACAGTTAAGTGAGCATAAAAATTCATGTAGGAAGACAGACGGATATCTCCACACTGTAAGAGGGAAAGTGACTCATTGCCCCCAGGGTAAGCTAGCATCCTGCTACGTTTTTCAAATGCTATGAAGCTCACTTACCTCTAGTTCATACTGCTTCTAAAACCAGTAGCGATGGTAGCAATATTGCAGAAGAACAGTTGGACAAGACAACAGTTATCTTGTCACCTGTTATCTAGAACTGGTCTGACTTTGACATATTAAATTTCCACTATGCCACATCTTTTAATTTCTGAGTCCACTGTCCCCTCTACCTTCTTGGAACCTTTTCAAACCCATTCTGCCTTCATTTTCTATACTAATTACCTAGACTCTAGCACCCATTCATCCACACCCCATTCACACCTTGTCAGTATCCCCAGCTCTTTTGAGCCAGTATTCTTCCTTCTCACCTAAGTTGCTAGTCATTAATAAATTAATGAGAGATACTCAGATAGGCTAGGGACTACTTAAAGCATGCATATTTCATTTTTGTTAAGTCTTTCCATAGCCCCTGTGTAGAATACATTTTAGCCAATCCAGAATTTTGTAATTCTTTTGCATACTGAGAATAGAAATTTACATTTTTTACTTTTTTTAATTTTTCTCTTTGGTTAAGCAGCTAAAAAATAGTGTATTTTCTTCTCTTCCTGAGTTCTAATGACCTTGTGCATTTGAGGTTGGTGGCTAATAAATTCATAATGCTAATAATCTTTGAAAGTATATACATCTAAGTATCTTCTGGTTTTCCAAGCACCATGAGCTGACCTTCCAACGTGGTTAAGTGTAGAGGATATACCCCCAGCTTCTGACAGCGCTGTCTAAGGATGCTCCAAACATCACGATTAAGAACTCTTGTGCTCAGTGACCTCGAATTTCTTAGGCAGATTCAGCTAAACTTTGTAATATTTAAGTGATACCCAAAAAGGCCATAACTTCTGTGCAGGAAGTGGGAATGCCAACAATCATAAACTGGCAACGTAAAGCAGCAAAGGACAGCTGAGTTTTTGCAAATGCAAGGCAGAAGCAGTAGAGGATTGAGTGACACTAAGAAGATTATCTCTGGTTTTTCAATACAGCAGGCAAATGAATATTGTAGATAAACTCACTATCAACCTTATTCTTACAACCCTGATATTGACTTTAATCCTGACCTTGGAATGGCTTCTGCATATGCGCAAAGGCTTTTGAAATGATGTTTTTCAGGGAAAAAAAAAAATGAAACAATTTATCTAGTGATGAACTTTCATTTGGGTGTTTACTGTGGACCAGGTGACTAATTGCTTTATACACATCCTGTGTAATTTAATCTTTGCAACAACATAATGAGATTACTATTAACGTCCACCTTTTACAGATAGGGAAACTGAGGCTTGGTGCAGAATCATGTCTATCTGATGTCAGGGCCTGAGTTCTTGTGCCTCATTCCCAGATTGCATCCCAGTGGTTTACATTTCATTCATCTGTCTTTGTATCAGTTTAAAGAGCACTTAAAGATAATTCCAGAAAACAGGTACTGATAATTATACAAACAAGGTACTAAAAATAGTGCAGGGCAAATGACAGCAGGTAATTGATCACATGCAGGCTATAAGAAAAGGGAAAAGCAAAATTCACAGCAAGTTCAAGCCTTCTGTATGGGAACAGCAGGCCACTATGTAGTGATCTCTAAGGAGAACTTGAAAGTTCCTCCACGCAGATATTAAAGATCTTTCTGACCAGTCTTCTTTTAGAGCTGGGCACTCTTACCCTTAACCTCCCTGGTGGCTTTTTTAAGGACACATGCATGTTAACTGAGCTGTTACATTTTCTATGAACAATTAATACAGTGAAAGAATTAATTCCTTCTCTACAGACCACTACTATCTCTTTTCAATTAACAGAGAAACACATATAGGTATGAAGTTTTCTGGAAAGAGTCTTTTTTTTCCACTCCACTTGTTCAAGTCCTATCTCTGTTCCCACCCCTTCACTAAAATTCTTTTTCCAAGGTGAGCGTGTGGTTATTTTTAGTTCTTATCTTATTCTCAACAGCGTTCAACACTGTTGACATCTTCTGCCACAGACACCTTAAATTCCACAGCTCTCAAAATTCAGTTGTCTTTCTCCAACCTAAAAACCGGTTCACCTTTTATCTCCGCTAGCTCTCATCCCCCATGTCCAATCAACCACCCTCTCCTACGTATTGTCTTAAACATGTCACTACTGTCTATCTTCACTATCACTAACTTAATGCCAGATGCCATCTCTACACTACCACAACTAACAACTAACTCAGACCTTCATTCTTCCTGGTCCCTTTCAGTCTGTTCTTGGAAATACCATATGATTTATTATCAAAATCAAGTTTTATCATTAAAACGGGGCACTATTAATATTTACGATGGACAACAAAGACAAATGGAATCCATTCTGGAAAACTGGGACAGATGAGCATGCCGTCAGACTGCAGTTAGAGAGATGTCTTTCCAAAGCACATCCCTCGCAATGTCACGTCCCTGCTTAAGACGTATCCATGGCTCCCTGTTGCCTTCAGGAAGAAGGTCGGACTTCCTAACAAGGCTCTGCTCTGTCTGGCTTTGTTGGATCTCATGCCTCATTGCTCATTCCCTTCATCCTGGCACACCACACTTTAATACCCCCCAAACGTGCACGCTCTCCTTCCATCCTAGAATGTGCTTATACTCTTGTGTCTCCCCAGAAGGCTCTTCTTGTACTGCTTTGCTACCAAATTTCAGGTTAGATGCTATGTCCACGGAGAAGTTTCCTCCAACCCCGAGAACTGGCTATCATGCCCCTCCCACGTGCTACCAACATTTCTAATACTCATTCCTTACCCGTGTGGCACTGTAATTGCTTAGTTTCTTGTTTTTATTGACCATGAGACCATGCCAGTATCAGGAGTTTTCTAGATATAATGTGCTTAAAAGCAGAGAGGTGATTTGGGGGTATGGTGGATAAGGGACTTATCTTGAAGCTGCATTGACATAGCAAGCATAATTTTTTACTAATATTTACTATTTGGTGTGTATTTGAAGGGATTAATAATATGAGAGTATAGGGTCTAAAATTTCTCACAAGCTACCTGTTAGTAGTCTGCAAACATTTTTGATTCAAACTCTATCGTAAATAATACAATCATGTATATTTTATAATTTATAAATTATACATATGTTCTACTGTACTTATATATACCATCTATGCATTTTCCAAAACAGAAAATTAAAAAAATTTTAAAGGTAAATAGAGGCTTTAAATTGTTGTATACCTCAGTTGATTATCTATTGATTCCTGTTTGAAGATCACTTTTTAAAATGGGTTTTGAAGACAGGAACTGGAGTAGGTTGGCTGATATAACCACGTAAGGGCTGGGCCTAGCATGGAGCCTAACGCATAGTCAACACTCAATATTGAGTGAATAGAAGATAGAAAGTTTGGGCTAGAGAATGAAGTAGCTTATGGGGTGAAGTCCGACCCCCAATAGGATCCATGAACACTCACAAGGTAACTCCTTCAAGGAAAATTTCTCAAGGACATATAAGACGACATGTTTGCCCTCCAAGACGGAAAAGACAAATGCAGTATGCAGGCAAATACTCCATTTCCTGTTAAATCTAAGCAGGTTTTCAATGGGTTCCATAAAAACAAATTGCAAACATTTTCAATGACTCTCAAAATAGTAGCAATTCTTAATAGGGCTTGGGGAAGAAAGGTTAAGAGATTAGATTTTGAATAAGTAAATTTATTTGTGAATATTCTTTCACTTATTTTCCTTAAGATTTCTGTCTTAAGAGGTTTTTAGACCTATGCCATGCCCTAAATTCAGCACCACTGATACCATAAAATATAAGTCATTGTTCTGGACAGAGAACAGGAAAGGAAGGTCTCAAAGGCACACTGAGAACAGTAGGCAAAGTTTACAGTCTATCAGAAGCTAGCTAGGAAGAAAAATTATTTTCTTTGTATCCACCTCATCTCCCAATAATATTAAATTACTCAAGATATGCAAATAACATGGTGTCCCATGTTCCCTGAGAAAAAGGAACAAAACTAACAGAGTCTGGTCAAGTTCAGAGGGTGCTAGATTGTGTGAGTTAAAGGAATGTTTCACAGGTCACAGGCAAACACACGCTCCCTATCTTGAATTCTGATGCTTCGATTTAGAAGCATTTGGCTGTTTTGCTCATGGTGGTAGAAATAAAAGTCATGTATTCCGACTCTTTTCTGATTCTTGAAGACAAAAAGGTGGTCTGACCTGGGAAGCCGAAAGATCTAATGAGTTTGATTTCCTTGCTCCTGAACGATATTTAAAATTTTCATGAAACAGTTGATCTTCAGATTTATTCTACTAGTTTTTAACAGCTTTATAGTGTTTTCAGTGTACAATTCAATTACTGCTGGTAAATGTATAGAGTTGGGCAATCATCACTGCAAATAGATTTTAAAACACTGTGATCACCCCCAAAAAAACTGCATGCCCATTTGCGGCCATTCTTTTTTACTACTTCAATTCCCCATTCATCATTAATTTACTTTTTGTTGCTATAAATTTATCTTTTCTGGACTTTTCCTTTAAACAGAATTAATACAATATGTGATCTTTCATGTCTGGCTTCTTCCTCTTAGCATAATGTTTTTGAGGTTCACTCATGCTATAGCTTGTATCGTGCTCCATTCCTTTTTATAGTCCGATAGTATTCTGCTACATGGCCGTACTACTTTTTGCTTATCTATTTACCAGTTGATGGACATTTGAGTTCTTTCCATTTTCTGGCTAATATGAATAAAACTGCTAATAAACATTTACATACAAGTCTTTGTGTGAATATGTAATTTTATTTCTCTCAGGTTGATAACTAGAACTGAAATTGCTGGGTCATATAATATATTTATGTTTACACCATTTTAAGTAACTACCAAACTTTTCCAAAGTGGCTACACCATCATTCTACCTAACTTTAAATTCTCTGAGTACCAGAGAAATAACAATCACTGAGTTTTGAACAAGCCCACATTTTCTCACCCAAGTGGACCATAAACCTCTGCCAGCTCTCAGCTTTTACTGTTTAATGTACTTCCATCATTCCATATTGTGTTTGATATTGCTAATGTAATATTTTTATTCTATTAATATTTGTATAAATTTATGGGGTACAAGGATAATCTTGTTACATGGACGGATTGCATAATGATGAAGTCAGGGCTTTTAGAGCATCCATCACCCAAATATAGTCTATTATACCCACGAAATATTTCTCATCGTCCATCCCCCTCACCCCACCCCCCCTTCCAAAGTCTTGTCTATGATTCTATACTCTGTGTCCATGTGTACACATTATTTAGCTCCCACTCGTAAGTGAGACCATGTGGGTGTTTGTCTTTCTGTGACTGACTTGTTTCTAAAGTGATGTAATTTGATTAGCAAAATTGATTTATGTAGACACCAAAATTAAACGGTACTTGGAACCATTAGGAAATTCAAATACAAATGGGCCATTAAAAGTTACTTTCCCTTTTTTGTAAATCTGCTTGAAAAACACTAGAAGCATCCATGTCATTCTTAAACATCTGTTTTGAAGAGTTCCATCAAAGTGGTGAACACAGAAAGACTAATAAGTATGATTGTACGATACAGAGACATCCTTCAGAAAGTCATCTCTGTAAAAAGACAGAAGGGAGTCCTCTGATTTAGTCTTTAGAACAGTGTGACATTTCTGTGGAAAACAATATTTTATGTGAGACTGTTGCTTGAGCAGTCCATGAAGTATAAAGAAACTAAACACTGTTCACAGATCAACAGACGTCTGTCCTCCTCGAGTGAATTCCACATTGTCGACCTCAAAAGAGCCAAAATGTTACCATGACATGAATCAGAGTTAATACCAGCTTTTCACAAGGAGAAAAATCTAAATTTCACTTGTATTTCTTAAAGGAAAAAAAACCACATTAATGGAAGAACAAGCCCTCCCCCTAGTGGATAGCTCAAGAATTTGGTTTTCACATCTAAGTGGGGAAAAATATACTTGAGAGAGCATGAGGATCATTTGGTACAACACCTGGGGCCTCTATTTCCTTCACTGTATAATATCGTTAACACAGTAGTGTTTTTAGCCTTTAGCGAGGCAATTCTTGGTTGTCCAGGATCATCCCATGATCGCAAGATAGTTAACATCCTTGGCCCTTGCCTTTAAAATGCCAGCACAGCCCCGCACATTTCCGAACACACCCCTATGGGAAATGGTTAAAACCCTCTGTTGAAAACCATGGCAAAGTTCTTTCAGGCCTTGGAATCTTTGTCTCTCACTTTGTCCAAAGATTGTCAAAAACAGAGACATCACTAAAGACAAAATAGCCCATATGCACCGTAGGTCAGCCAGTCAACAAGCATACATTGATTGTTTATGGGGTTCACTGTATGCAATGAGGAAGACAGGATCTAAAGCCAAAACAGGCACACAAAATGTGGTAGTAGGGCCTGCTGTGATCTTGCAGATTTAGAGACTGGCATTCAATATGTAGAACTACGATTTATGTTCTTCAACATGAAAATGATAATCGATTAGACACAGAAAAATACAAAACAGAATCTCTAACCAGAGAGAGAGAATGTATGTGTTAGAGGGCAAGAGAGGATGCTTGTGGCTATAAACTGCAGAATATTTCAAAGATATTTTGGAGGCCGGGCGCGGTGGCTCACGCCTGTAATCCTAGCACTCTGGGAGGCCGAGGTGGGTGGATCGCTCAAGGTCAGGAGTTCAAGACCAGCCTGACCAAGAGCGAGACCCCGTCTCTACTAAAAATAGAAAGAAATTATTTGGACAACTAAAAATCTATATAGAAAAAATTAACCGGGCATGGTGGCGCATGCCTGTAATCCCAGCTACTCGGGAGGCTGAGGCAGTAGGATCGCTTGAGCCCAGGAGTTTGAGGTTGCTGTGAGCTAGACTGACGCCCTGGCACTCTAGCCCGGGCAACAGAGTGAGACTCTGTCTCAAAAAAAAAAAAAAAAAGATATTTTGGGTTACAAAAAAATAAAGTGCTTATTTTTCTACAAATCAACTTCAACTTCAATACACTATTCCACATTGTAACAGAAAATTGATCTAATTATTCAAAACAAAGTCCAGGGTTTTCTCAGTCATTTTTTGTTTAATCTCAATATCCCCTCCTCTTTCATTCCTTCTCCATGTGTGGGTGTGAGAGGCTAATAACAGTAATGATCATAATAGCCAAAATTTGTTAAGTACTTATGGCATAATCCCTCTCTCCACTCCCTGCCTTCCCATCTACAGGCAATTGATCTGCTTTCTATCATAATAGTCTGCATTTTTTATAATTTTACGTAAATGAAATTATATTGTAAGTACTCCTTTTGCTTGGCTTTGTTTATTCAACATAATCCGCTGGAGATTCACCTATATTGTTGCATGTATCAGTAATTCATTCTCTTCTGTTGCATAGAAACACCTCACTTTTCTCTCCATTCAACTGATAATGGAAATGTTGGTTGTTTCCAGTTTTTAGCTATCGCAGATAGAGTCACTATGAATATTTACACACAAGCCTTTTTGTAGAATGTGCTTCCATTTCTTGTCTATCCTTCCTGGGACTGGTCCTACAGTAGGTATGCAGACATGCCAAACTGTTCTTCGAAAAGGTTTTATCACTGCACATGCCCACCAATCGTGTACGAGAGTTCATGTCCCCCAACGCTTGATATGGTCGGACGTTTTAAATTTCAGTCATTGCAAAGGGTGAGTAGCAGTATCTGTGATTGAATTTCCATTTCCCTAATGACTAATGAGTGCTCTTAAGCACCTTTTCATGCACTTATTTATCGTTTACGTAACGTCTTTGATAAAATAAATTCAAATGAGAGTCTTTCATACCAGCCATTAATCTTTTCCCGCTCCGTAAATGCTAAAACATTGTCAGAGATTAAATTAGTAGGTCTAGCTAGACATGATCTCAGAATGAAAATGTAAGCTGGAAATTGGAGATTGCTGTAAAACCCTTCTGAACTCCAACATGCTCATAAGCTCAACTTTTCGAAACTGATGTTAATAGTGTCGTTTTTTACTAATGACAACTGCAGAGAAGCTTTAGGGAGCTCTTTTTCCTTTTTATTTCATCCTATTGACAAATAGGTAATATTTTCAATATACCATAATTTGAAGTATTCCTTCCAAAATAATAGTTGACTCTTCTTCCTAACCCGATAGGGCTGGGACTGGGTTGGGGGATGGGGGGGTGCAGGGAAGGTTACCTAGTCCAAAGTCCTAACATCCTAAAGAATTTCCTTTTCAGTACCAAAAAAATGCTTATCAGAGTGCGTATGGATGTATGATGTCTGAGGTTTCCAAAGAATTTCTAGCTCCAATTTCACTAAAATGAAAAGTTTAGTCCTATTAAAATGAAAACACTAAAGCAATAACATGAAATCATCATTGCTTTAGTGACCACTTCTTAGTAACTTCTAAAAGACTTGTAAGTTTAAATCTCTTTTAAAAATCAGAAACACATTGGTAAATTCCTGAAATTTATCTTTATATGGATACTTTCACTTCAAACCAAGTAAAGCCAAAGTCATATTCTCCCCAAAGAACCGGTATATTTTTTTCTCTTTTCTCATCTATTCATGCCATTATTACATTACCAATTTATCAGACATATATGCAATTAATCCTAAAAGTCAAATTTATTTCTCCCTTTATCAAAAAGTTTCTTGGCTCATCAGTACCCAGTTCTGTAGATTTTTCTCGACCTTGGGAATCAAATCATGTTTCTTTCTTTCCATTCGCACACACCCCTGGGAAGTTCAGGCCCTCGTTACGTTTCTCCCAAGTTATTCCAACAGCAGCCAATCTCTTCGTGATTAGGTACTCAGTTTGCCATCCCAATTAATGTTCTGACCACATCACTGCCAAGCTAAAAAACCTGCTATGGTTCTCCATACCTATTCAACCTCCTTTTATGGTTTTCAACATCCCCCATGATCTGATCTCAAACAACCTCCCTGTCATAATCCTCCCACGAAAGTATACACAGGCAAACCATAACCATTTATTCACTATTCCCCAGATATACCCATTTTATGTCTTTAATGATGATACCACTTCTGTTCCTTCCTCTCTTCCTCCATTTCTACTTGTTAACTCCTATTCAGGCTTCAAAGCCTGGAGCAAATATGCCGCTACAAAGCATTCTTCAGGATCACATAAAGAAATAATCTGCTTGCTATGTAACTTATTATTATTCTCATTTTATATTTATTATATTTTTATTCTTATTTCGTTAGTTTCATTTATGCTCTCTATTCCCTTGAGTACAAACTTGGTGTCATGCTCACTTTTGTGTTCTCGAAGTCAGAGCTCAAGGCCTGCTATGGTCTGAATGCTTGTGTCCCCCCAAAATTCGGATGTTGAAACCTATTCGCCAATGTGATGGTAGTGGGAGGTGGGGCCTTTGAGAGGTGATGAAGTCATAAGGGCGGAGCCTTCATGAATGGAATTAGTGTCCTTGTAAAAGAAGGACTCATAGAGCAGCCTTTCCCCTTTCACCCCATGAGGACACAGAGAGAAGGCAACATCGATGAGAAAGAGGATCCCTGCCATTCACCGAATCTGCCAGCACCGTGATCTTGGACTTCTCAGTCTCCAGAACTGTGAGAAATATCTGTCATTTCTAAGCTACCCAGTTCCCAGTATTTTGCTACAGCAATTCCAACGGGCTAAGACAAGGCCTTATCGATAATAATTTCTCCATAGTCTGAAAGGTCAATGATCACCAACACTTTACACAGTGCCTATCATTTTGAATGAATGTTGAATAAATAATTCCTGAATTGATTAAGTGCTCATTGTTAGTTTTCATTTAAAAGACATTCAAAATGCACTATTTGTTCAGAATATGAGTAATGGATGAAATTCAAAGAAATTTTATTTATATGCAGTGCCCCAAGGGTTCCATCTTCACATAATGTTATCCTTTGCTAAAAACAATCTAATAGTGAAAACACACCGTACTTTGGTTGCCTTGCATCAAAAAATAATCTAATAGTAAAGACACCGATCTTTGGTTATCATGCATCAACAAAAATAATTCATAATTTTGCTCGAATGCCAAGAGAAATTACAGCCATCTCTATACCCAGCTAATACAACTTCTAAAATATGAAATTATATAGGCAGAAAATATATCTGCATAAAATATGAAATTGTATGCAGATTTCTGCATAAAATACCTATGTGAGTTTATATCTCTAAAATGTGTGGTGGTTCCAATTGAGGGACATGTTATTAACTTGTGTGGTTTTATCTCTCACGTAAACTTGATCTTGATCTTCAAAGGGTGAGAAAACGCAAACATTTTGTTTTCCTAATATTAATATTAACCAATTAGTAACTATTTGTTTAATTCCTTCTAGTTTTAAAGCATTATCCTATGCATTATATTACCAAAACAGCCAAAAGTAATTGAGAGTGGATTGAGTGGATAACACAGATGGCTAGAATAGCATTCAGGAAATACTCTAGACTTTAATCTCCTCTATAAATGAGAGAATTGCACTAAATCATCTGTGAGGGTCCTGCCAGTTCTAACCTTTCATTATTTTTAGCAGTGTTTGTACGTTGAATCAGGAAACTAATCAGAGAGAAAAGTTTCAGAATGTTTGGAAGTGATGGCAGCCTTCAAGTAAAAATTGCAGCCACCTCCACCAGAATAATTTTTCTTTTTTTTAAAAATGGAGCACTTTGAAGGTGTTTACGTTCTTCGATGCTTTGACAAATCTTCAGGTTCACTGTTTCATAGACCAAATCAATTGAGTCTGGTTTTTGTAAATAAAATTTTATTGAAACACAGCCACACCCATTTGTTCACACATTGTCTATGGCTGCTTTTGAGTGATAATGCTAGAGTTGAGTTGTTGCAACACAGACTTTATGGCCTTAGCAAAACCTAAAATATTTACTACTTGGCTCATCACAGAAAAAGTTTGCCAACCTTTCCTTTATAAAAATAACTTATTTCCTCGTATTATTAGAATGTTAAAGTTTTTTTGGTTTCTTTTTTCACAAAAAAACTTTGACAGCAGAGATGGAAGTTAATTTTTCTGTTCAACCCATGCCAAATCGTAAATTATTTTTAACACAATTTAAATCATTAAAAATTTATTTAAATTTAATTCTGTTTCTATGAAATCTAAGACACTAATTTTTATAATTTTCTAATTTTTACAGTGTTGGAAAAACACACTTGCAACTAAAACTGTCCAAAGTATCTTTCTGATTTCAGTAATTTGGTGGATACTGTTTGGTAATATTGTCATTGATCAGTAGAGGGCGCACTTGATTCAACAAAATTTTACAGTATTCAAACAATGGCCGCTTAGTTCATTTAGACTGTAAAAAGGTCAAGTACTGCACGGACGAAACTTAAAGAAGAAATTATTTGTGAGTTTTTTTCCCCCACTGTTATGTTGTTGGTGAAAAGGATTAGAACAGCACAAGACAACTGGTCTATTACCATTTTAACCCACGGTAATGTTTTCCTCCTGAGAAAAAATTACTCACCTACTCTTATCTTTTCTCATCTCAGCATTGGTTTGCAGGGATCTTGGATATTTTTGAACAAGAGACAGCAACAATTTGGCTACAGAAAACAGGATTTTTTTTTTTTTCCGCCAAGATGATACAGCACATCTTGTGATAGTGGCTATTCTTTCTCCACCCTCCACTTCTTTGCATTGTTGCTTCTCTCTGTGTACTGATGCCATTAGTATTGAGAGAGTCATTGTCCATTGTAAAAAAATATAAAAGAAGATCATTAGAAGTTCAGATTTCTGTAGTGGCTCTCTGTTTTTTTTTTTTTTTTTTTTTTTGATCAACACAGAGGCTGTCTGAAAAGTGAAACATTTCCAAGGAGAATGTGCTGCCGGGACTAAAAAGAATTCTCGGCCCCTAAAAAGACCCTGAAAAAAACCCACCTACCGGCAGGCTAGACAAAGGGTGCAGGTTGGGGCCTCTTCTTTGAAAGACCTGATTAATGTGAGGTCCTGTTACCTGCTTTATCACTGTTTTGTTATGAGTGAAAGGTTTCGGCATTCTTAATTTGTCTCGGGGATGGGAAAAAGGAAGGCAAACTGACCTGACCAGGGTCTAAGGGTGAAGTAGATCCATTTGCCCTTAGTGAAAAATAACAGACACAAAAGACGCAGGCTGTTCTACAAATTCCTACTGAATGTTTTTTCTTAAAAAAAAAAAAAAAAAAAAGCAGCCCAAAGGCACTCATCATTTAAGCATTTATGTTGAAGAATAAGATATAGGTTCTGGCAGTTACAGAAAATAACAGTTATCCATTCTGCTAAAACAAAAATAGATTCAAATAACTGAATAGGGAAAATAAATCAGTTTTAGGAAGTGGGAAAAGTAAAGAACAGGTGTAGAAAGATAAGAATGAGGTAATGATTTCACCTCATTATTGTAATTCTTGTTATTTATTAGCATTATTCTGAAGCACATTTAGTTTTAAGGTCTCTAGAAATAATCTCATGATATGTACAATTTTAAAATTAATTTCAAAGCACTTTCATACCAACTATAAAATTAGAACATATATATCATGTTTTGGAGCTTTTTAGATGAGAAGTAGAATGTGGGCTTTTCACAGTGTTTTACTTCTGGTTCCCTGAAATTTAAGTCTTAAGAAAATATTAGGAGATTCATGCCATAGTTAATGGCCAATGTCCAATATGTATTATTAGGGAATGAACACAGAAGGGGAAGGGTTAGCATCTATGATGGCTTAATTTTCATGAATTTTGTCAGATGAGGACGCAAATTTTAACAGAACCTGGTACTTGGATTATTGTATTAGTCACAAATAGCAAGTGAAATATATCATTGGGTTGCTAAGTGGAAAACACCCCACAATAAGTAAACAAATTAGATGGTATATAAAAAATACATAACATCTGACCCAGAAAGTTAATTCCACAAAGAGTAGCTAGTAATTGTGATCAAAGTGTAAGTACAATTTGGTTCGATTGGATTTGTCAACCTTTTTATTAGCATTTTGATCTCACATCGAATATAAATTGCCTTAGTCTTTTCCTACTTGTTGTGGCCAGATTTCGACTTCGCAATTGAATATATATACACATTTATGCATTTATATTTGTATGCATACATACAAGTTTTTGCTATAACAGACTAATTTTTTTGTTTGAACACATTAGCTTAGTGGTAGAATAATTGTTTTTGCTTTCTTTTGCAATATTTAGTGCCACAAAGAACAAATTACACAAGGGAAAAAAAAAAAGAACAAATTACACAATTAAATTGTGTATACGCTAGGTTGTGAGCTCATCACAAGATGCAAGCCTTTTGATTTTTATATTCCCCAAGCCCAACAGAGCCTCTCACATGAAAGTCTGCTTTTAAAAAAATGTTTGCTAAATGGGTGAACCTAAATCAGACACAACCAAAGTTTTAAATTATTTCACCGTTTCAGTAAGTTATTTTTTTTAAAGAAGATATAAATTCCCACCCTCCCAAAGCATGTAACAGGTTGCCCTTGGTCTCATACCACCTAATAAGCATTCTGTAACCTTCCTGAGTCCACCATGGAAAATAGTAGTTTAAGTAAGGGGAACAGCTTAAATCCTGCAACAAGAACTCATTGGGAATAGAATTACATGAGATCAAAAAAAAAAAAAGTAGAAATAAATAATACATATGCACATACTTGTTCTAATGAGACTATTTACTGGTCTTGCCTGGTTGCCTTGAGTACCACAGGGGAAGCATCTTGGCGTGGGAGTAAGGAAAGTGTGGGCCTGAATCCTCTACTCTGCGTGAATTTGAGCAAGAAACTCAACCTCTTAGAGAGCCAATTTCCTTGTCTGAAAAACAGCGATAATATCATCTCTCTATAATTTGCAAGGCTCCTTAGAAATACGATGGCCCTTCCTTCTTCCCTCTGTATGGAAGTCAGCCGTTGTTTGGGAGCATTTGTCACTGCACCGAACTCCCAAGGCTTAAAAAGTTAGCAACCATTACCTGTTACATGTTGAGCTCAGCTCACCTACAAATACCAGCTCTTAGTGCAATAGCTGACTCCTTTAGGATTATATCTAGAGAAGGCACAATCTCCCTCAGTTTTGTTTATATTTACTTAGTTAACAAGCACTTACATGTTACAGGTCATTGTTCAAAGCACTTTAGCAACCAACAATAACTGATTTGATCCTATAAGCTTAGAGCCTCCCCCTGAAATATGGCTCTGTGATCTTATTCTACGTAATAGCCTCTTCTTCATGGTTAAATAATTCAGCTTTCATTCCTAAAATAAACGTTGAGTAATGCCAGGAGTTGTCAACTGCAGGGCCAAGCTTTAAGTGCACTACAGAAAAATTTGATGGGGAATATTCGAGGAAACCATTTGGAATTTCGTCTTCAGAGAAAAGAAAAGAATTATCTTCTACCTCAGCATAGCCCTGAGATTGTCCGAGGAAGTTTCCTGTCAGCAAGGCCAGATTCGGGAGAAGAATCCAGAAGTCTCTCTGCAAAACTAAATACCATTTCGCATCCCTTTCATTTTTACTGAAGCTTTGAAGTAACGACGAATAGAACAAGACCCAGGAAATTACCCGAAGACTGAAACATTTTTGACATGCGTCTTGAGAACAGAGCAACATATTTCTTTTCCTCCTTCAGAATGCTAGCTTTGTTTCCTCTCAGAGCCTTGAATGACAGAAATGATGACAGACTCATTGGACAGCAAGACTCACTTTCTTGATGCTGAACACAGATCAAAAGTAGCCTCACCTGTTGCTTTCCAAGGTCTTGAGATTCCAAAAAATATATATATATATATGATTTGCATATATATGTATCCATTAACTACTTGATTGCACTGGAACTATTCTGTTATTTTTAGAATAATATACTAGTTATGATAGTGGGCCTGATTAGGTAGGCTGACTTGATTGGAAGCCAGGCTCTAACACTTATATCGGTATCACCCCGAACAAGTTGTTTAACCTCTCTTTGCCTGTTTCCTTAGTTGTAAAATAGCAGAACCGACTTCAAAAGTGTGTTGTAAAGATTAGACAACTCAGTGCATCTAAAGCACTTAACCCAGTACCTAACTCATAGTAAATACTCAATAAACGATAGCTATCCCTATGACTATTCTCCCAGGCTATTCATCGTAATTGAAATCAATTTCTCTTTATTAAGAAGTAAATGTGCTGTTTCCTAAACTGTGTTTTCGAAGTCCACTAGTCCCTGAAGTCTAGCAAACAGGAATTCCCTCCCTCAATGGATTTTGGAAAACATTGCATTTACCTTGAATATTCAAAAGACACTGAAACCTATTAAAGATTTTAACAGACCAGTAATTAAGGAATCTGTTTGGTTTTAATACTATGAATTTCAAATGTATGAGACCACATGACCCTTCAGTTCCACATTCGCTTACTGATTTTCACTAGTTCGTCTTTGTACTCTCCATGCTGGGCTCTCAGTTTTCTGGCAATGAGACCATTTCATTTTTCTTGAACACACGTGGAACACCGAACACTTGAGAGCATATGGGTGTCTTGAGATGAAGAGCTCATCCTGGGTTATCTGAGGGGGCCCTAAATCCAATGACAACTGTCCTTAGAAGAGAAATGTAGAGGAATATTTGAAACACCGGAGACAAGACACAGGAGGCAGCAATGTGACCACAGAGGCAGAAACAGGAGGGCTGTGGCCATGAGACAAGGACTGCTGGCAGCTAGAGGAGAGAGACAAGAAAGGGACTGTCCCCTAGAGCCCTCAGAAGGAACGCAGCCCTGCTGGCACCTGGATTTCAGACTTCTAGCCTCCAGAACAGAGAGAATATACTTCTATCGTTTTAAGCCACGAAGTTTGTGGTCATTTGTTATGGCAGCCCTAGAAAATTAACATACCCAGTTTTACGGTCTACCAAGGGTTTCAATAAAGGTGTCCCTTGTTCTGCCATTGTTCTCACAGTGCTCTGAGGGTCAAATGCAATAATGTATGTGAAAATGCTTCCATGACTTAAAGTACTTATACAGATGTAACATTATTTTACCATCAGTATGTGGAATCCAGGAACTCTCTTTCCTCCCACTGAAACAAGGAATCCAACATTTGGTTGCTTGGCAACTTCTCTGCTTTCCCTTATTCCTTTTGTTTTGTTTTGTGAGAACTAGATCTATGATTCTCATCTCCTCCCAGTCGATACCCAGTATGGCAAATGCCCAATTCCCTAGGAAAACCTCAGCTCTACTTACCATTAACTTCCTGCCTCTAGAGGACCAATTCACAGCAATGATCTGAAAAAGCATTGTTCTTCTCCCAAAACAAATCAAACCTTAAATCGATGCATACACATGTTTAAAATGAAACAAATTCATTGAAATAATGGAGAAAAATTAAAATAAAGAAAATTAACCTACATTACAAGGAAATAACCTCACATAATTAAATGACTTGTTCCAGAGATATTTACATATTTCAATTTTAACAAAAGACGTACTAAACACATTAATGAAATCTGCCTTTTGGGGTTCTGAAAATAAATGTTAGCTTTCCTCAAACTTTTTCCTGAAACACGGCAAGAGTTCAAACCACCAGAACGATGGCTTTTAAAACTAACCAAATGCAATTAGAGAGGCTGCTTTCCACACAGGAGACACACGAGAGCCCTCCTTTGTTAGAGGCTCGCCTCCTTAACTAGCTGGAGAAAGCAGCTCAGCGATGGCACATCTGTCAAGAAGCACATTGAAAGAGTCAACTGGGATACTCTCACTCTCTTTCTGAAACTGTGTCCTCCTCCTATTCATTTCAGCAATTGCCTTTACCTGCTCCCCGCAGTGATCAAATTTCTCTTTCCTTTTCAAGTAAGAATCTTCATTTGATAGAATCTAGACTTGACTGAATCCACAGCTCAGAGTAGCAAGTAGTGAGAGTTTCCAAGGGGTCTTGGACTACAGTATTGAAATTTCACTTTATTTCTAAAAGCTGATTCTTTACTTCCCAAAACATCCTAAATCCTATGGGAAATTCAATAAATTTGTAGGGAACTTTGCAGAAACCAAGGAGAATTTCCATTCCAATTCATCCTTTTTCTATTATACTTTCACTGCACAGTTCTCACTACCATCTGGAAGTTCTCCCAGGATTTTTCTACATATCATTTAAATTTTTTAAATGGATGTGCTGGGTGAACAGGATTTTTTTTTTCCAATTTTATATGTGCCTCGCTCCATACATAACTCCGTTTAGTCTACACATCTATGTAAAACTACCACATTTACACAGGTAGGTAGCATTATTTCAAATTTAGGGTTCACAAAGCCAACTCTGATACTGTGTATTCTATTGACATATCATACACACTTGTAAATGGTAACACATGAAGGATGTAGAAAGTATTTTCAATGACATGAGTCCATTAACATAGTCACAAAATTCCCACAATCTTTCCTATTCAAAACCAGGATTTTATGTTTTCTGTGATTCGTTCTACAAATTTGTAAAGATCAGATATGTGCCAGGTATGTTTCTAGAAGAATAGAATGTATTAGGGAATTAAAGTAATAAAAATCTCTGCCTTCAAAGGGCTTACACTCAAGTGATCAATAGTAGTTAACTCTTGCTATGGGTCAAGCACTCTTTTTAGTAGTTCATATATATTAACTCATTTAATCCTCACAAGCACATTATGTAATTAATATCATCATTTAAGAGAAAAGAAAACTGAGGCACAAGGAGTTAAATGACTTACCCAAAGGCATATGAACAAAGTTCATCCGGCTTTAACCCTCGAAGGAAAATTAAAATGCAAACATTTGCAAAAGGATATGATAGAAGCCCAATGCTTAGCTCAGTGATCAATAGAATCAACAGTATTTTCCAGCTTTTGAAAATCATAGCTGCAATAAGGGATTTCTATCTAAAATATATATGGAACTCCTGCAACTCAGTAATTAAGAGTGTAAACAACTCAATTAAAAAGTGGGCAAAATATGGCTGGGCATGGTAGCCTGTAATCCAAACATTGTGGGTGGCTGAGGCAGGAGAATCATTTAAGGCCAAGAGTTTGAGACCAGTCTGGGCAACACAGTGAGACTCCATCTCTACAATTAAAAAAAAAAAAAAAAGTGGGCAAAATAGACATTTCACCAAAGAAGATATACGAATGGCCAATACACACATGAAAAGCCCAGCGTTTTCAGTCACTAGGGAGATGCAAATTAAAACCACAATGAAATTCCACTTCACGCCCACTAGAATAGCAGTAAGACAAAAGACAGACGATGTTAAGTGGTGGCAAGGATTTGGAGAAATTGGAAGGGACCCTCATATTGGTGAAAATATTAAATGATGAAGTCACTTATAAAATACTTCCATCAACCTATGCCAGCCTAATGAACTGCTATTACTCTTTAGATTAAAATCAAGGCACTCTTTACCTATAACTTCAGCAAATACAAATATCCCAATTTTTCCTACTCCATGACCCACAAAAAGCAGCACTAAGTGATCACGAAATTTCTCTCCCACCCAACCTATCAACAGTGTTACAATTTTTCTCAACAGAGAATGACATGCAAACATTTCTATTTGTCATCTCCTGTTATTTTTTTTACTACTTTTTAGATGTCCCACCAACAATACCCCTCTTTTATGATAATATTACTATATCTGATCTTACGTAGGTTTTAATCTAAGGTATTAATCTTATTCGTGAGCTTTAAAAGTTCTGGGGAAGAAAAAATTTCTCACCTAGACAGCGAAACCGGACCACAGAAGCTACCATATAACAAATATGGCCATAAATTTTGTTCTATACAAAAACCATATACTGTTCTAAATCAGAGGTCTCCAACCGTTTTGGTACCAGGGTTTCATGAAAGACAATTTTTCCATGGATGGGGGGAAATGGCGGGTGGCACGGAGCTCTGTGGCCCACTCCATAACAGACCACAAACTGGTATCGGTCCACAGCCTGGAGGTTGGGGACCACAGTACTAAATTATTAGTTTATCTTATTTCTTAGTCAGATTTTAGTTTTTATCTTTGTTGAATATAATATTCAAAATCCCAAGAAAGTTTGTTGTATGAAATATAAGAAAATAAATTCTAATATCCATGTATTAATTCTCTTCTATAATTCTTAGAGTAATTTTTATTATTATACCAGTCATGGACAGTCTCAGAAAATATTGTATAATTACCTAAGTTTAGGATTACCCAACAAAAGTCAAAGAGCCTTTAAAACTCCTGATACTAAATCTCACTGCTTCCAGATTCTTCATACAGTAAAATTTTTACATAGTAAATAATATCCATTTTTCTTTTGTTAAGTTGGCTTAACCATGTCTGACTCCATTTGGACATCACTACCTTTGGACATGCTATTTACCTCTATTATCATTTGTGAAAGAAAACTCAGAGTTGCAATATTATTTCTCTCCTTAACTCTACTTCCTGACCCCTTTTTGTTATAATTATCACTGAATCTCATACAGATCTCTCCCCGGAACATTTTTTTCATTTCATCCTCAACCTAAATAGAACCCCACAGCCTTGCAATCAGCTGCTGAGTTCTTTATTTCCAACTCCCTTAAATCTTACATTGTATCGTCCATAGCTAAGTACAAAATCATGTAAGGCAGACCAAATTTCCTGCAACTATTATAAATGATACTGTATTCAACAAAATTGTAAGTCAGATTGACCTAATGCGATATAGTAGACCGTCAAGAGTAATGGAAAGTGAGATAAAAGCCTTCATTAAGGATCAAATAACTATTATCTTACCGACTTGGAGTGTTCTTTTAAGATGCACTTAATACACTTGTATCTGTTGATAACAGCAACCCTGAATTATGTTTTAAAAAGTGATTTGTTCCTATTCAGATGATACCTTACACACCACCTGTTGCCCACAGAAAGCATAAACATGAGGCAACAAATAAATCTGAGATCTGGCTTGTTGTGCCCAAATCACTTCTTTTGGGGCACTCTGTGCCACGGGTTGTCACCTTTGTGAATTTTTCTCTCTGCGCTATGTGTGGTGATGCTCCGCCTCCCTCTGGATTAATATCAGCATGACAAAATACCCAATTAGGCTGCTCTATCTTAGCATAGTTCTTTTGACAAGAAGTAACACCGTGAACCCCTGTGTTAACATGAACAGTTGATAAAGAGGGTCAAATAGCTCATCGCAGCTGCCAATATGAGAGTTTCATGAAACATGGAAATCTACAAGCCAACTATTTAGCAGAAGCCCCAGGGAGCGGAGTTTGCTTTCCTACCTCCCAATGCGTCCTCCTCTTTCTAGTCCTGCCACCAGCACTTTCTCTCTCTACTGCTTGGCAGCCCATTAAAGCGAAAAATGTTTTCTTCGTTCAAGCCATAAAGTTGCATAATTGCCACCTTGAGTCTTTCTCAAGGTCATCTGACAGATGACCACTGTAAGGTAGGTTTACTTCTGGCAAATGATCTCTGTTAAAGAATAGGTTACCTGATGGCCAAAGTTACTGGCAGTGACCGCAAAGTGGCAGTACATTTTCTAACGAGGAACAACTTGCCTTGGGTCCCAGGACTCAGCTAAAAGCCATCATCAACAATATGGTTTGGCTTGCACTGCTTCTAGCATTCGCTAGCAAATGCCACATTTTTTGCTTTTGCTTTCTTTACGCGAACTTGTGAAACAATTGCTTTTATAGTTGAAGATAATCATCTGCTCACTCAAAACTAAGTCTGAGTTACCCTGGCAACGTTGAAGCAAAGACTGTAGGGAACTACAAAGTGAGAAGAGGCACATCCCTACCCTAAAGTCATTTCAAATCTAACAGAAGACAGAGAAGAATAAATAATTCTAACCCTAGCACAGGTATGGAGGTGTGCAGCTTGTAGAGGGCAATCCACATGTATTTTCTTATTTGATAAACACAAGCTCTGCCATCTACTAATTGCGTGATCGTTGTTAAATTACCTAAGCTCTCCTTGCCTCCATCTTCCCAACTGTAAAGTTAGAACACTACCCTCCAATGTCATTGTGAGGATTAACTGAGAGACTACCCAAAAGAAATCCCAAAATCCTCATACATAATAAGCATTTGATAAATGTTAGCTTTTAAAAATTCTAATGAAATAAATTACAGAAGCAAAAAGACATATAGAACCACTTATATAGCTCTCTGGCATTAGAAATTAATGCAGTGGAAATGGACAGAACTTTAGCATGAATAGAGCAATGCACAATTTTCTAGGAAGACTTCAATAAATAAATACGATAAAGAAAAATGAAAGATTTCTGAAGACGTCAGAGGGAAAAGCATTTAAATGAGGGTAAGAATTTAGAGTTGTTAAATTGTCAAGTCATACCAGAATTAAACCATGCAGAGGAGTTTAATCTGATTCAACGACAATTACAGTACCCCCTTATCCAGAAAGGATATGTTCTAAGACCCTCAGTGGATGTGTACACTATAGCTATAGTATACATATACCCTATGCATGAATTTCTTTCTCCTTCTTCATAATTTCACAGATTAGTTCTTACTGCAGATCTTAGCAAACTCAGCATACAATTTTTTTTTCTTTTCTTATTAAGTCAGTAACTTTTACCTTTTCACATAAAGGTAGTACTCTATGGCTTCTCTTGGCATATACACATCGCCAGCGTCACTACTCTTGCACTTTGGGGCCATTATTAAAACATGGGATTGCTTGGATGCAAGCACCATGGTACCAATACTGTGACGATCTGATCACCAAGAAGGCTGCTCAGACCAACAGGTGGGTAACGCAGACAATTTGGACATACTGGACAAAAAAATGATCCACACCCCATGGGGCAGAGCAAGTCAGCACAAAATTTCATCAGGCTACTCAGAATAATCAGCAATTTAAAACTTGTGAATTGTTAATATTTGAACTTTTCCACTTACTATCTTTGGAGCTCAGTTGGCCTTGGGTAACTGATACCTCAGAAAGCAAAGCCATGGATAATGGAAGACTACTGTATAGTTGACCCCTGAAAAACATGGGTTTGAACTACATGAGTTTACTCATACATGGATTTTTTTCAATAAATACACAAATACAGACCATACATGGCGCCATTCCCAGTTGAGAGAAATGTAAGCAACTGTAAGAAATATGGTATTAAATCATAACTGCATAAAATTAACTGTAGTCCATACTGTACCACTGTGATAACTTTGTAGCCACCTTTTGTTCCTATTGTGGTGAGCTCAAGTGTTGTGAATTTCCACTTAAAATGCCACGTAATGCTCATCATCTCTGCATGAGGAGCTCACCCTTCCAGTAAATTGCGTATCATATTAAAAAGTGATCTCTCATGACTTTTCCGTATTATTCATTGTGTTTAGTGCAATACCATAAACCTTGAATAACACCATGGGACCCATACAAAGTGCCTCTAGTGATGTTGGCAGGATTCCCAAGAAGTAGAGAATAACTATGACATTGCAAGAAAAAGTTGACTTGTTATGTACCATAGATTGAGGTCTGGAGCTACCAGGTCATTTGAGACCGATGATTCATCTTGTAAACAGACAATGTAAACTTATGCTATATGATGAATACAGTACACTACTGTAAACGTATTTTCTCTTCCTTCCAATTTTCTTAATAACATTTTCTCTAGCTTACTTTATTCTAAGAATACAGTATATAGTACTCATAACTTAAAAAATATGTGTTAATTGGTTTTATGTAATGTGTAAGGCTTCCATTCAATAGTAGGCTTTTAGTTAAGTTTAAGGGAAGTCAAAAGTTAGACTCAAATTTTAGACTGTGTGTGGGGTCACTGCCCCCAACTCCAGCATTGTTCAAGGGTCAACAGTACTGTTAACTTTGTATGCTCCTTTAGGAAAAGGCAATACCCTAATCGATTCTCAGTATTGACTCACCCTTAGTTTATGTTGAATAAACTCTTTTTGAGTTAATGAAATGAACACAGAAAGTGTTTTTTTACTTAAGTTTTAGAAGCAGTAAGTATTGAAAAATGTGGCAACTCAATTCAACTTGATTTAATCAAAGCAAAAGGTGTTCTGATACTTCACTGCTCACAGGATTGACATTTTCACACAGCTCCATGATCTCAATCATAAAAATCTTGCAAAGAAGTTGGAAAGAATTTTCTATGAATATGATCACATTTCTGGGCAATCTGAGCTTTCTGAGCAAAGGGCACTGGTTAAATGCTGACTAAGAACAAATGCCTTGGAAGCTAGAGATGATATATTGTTCCAGAGAGATTTTGAGATAACTCCCTGAAGCCATTTGCTCGGATTCCAGGCTAGGGGGTCTAGAGACTTTCCCTTTCTCTCACTGGAGAAGATCTGTTTACATTCCGGAGTAAATGTTTTCTTCCTCTCTCTCTCCTCTTCCCCCTCTCTCTCTCTCTCCCCACCCTCAAAGGCTATTACACCAGCCACTCTACTTGAGCTCTGGGTCTCATGATTTCAGAGTTTCTCTCCAAAATGTAATACTGTTGCATGTGCAGGGTATTATCAGCCTTTTACTGTGTCGTCCCACAGAGACTGGAGCTCTGAGAGCACTGAG
This sequence comes from Propithecus perrieri, assembly GCA_963574695.1. NCBI lineage: Eukaryota > Metazoa > Chordata > Mammalia > Primates > Indriidae > Propithecus > Propithecus perrieri. The sequence goes on from CAUYRB010093477.1 coordinate 52,626, forward strand.
ATGCTCTCTGAGTAATAAATGATCTGTTCTCTCATTCAGATACTTATTTTTTGTCAGACTATGAATATATCTATATATAATATATACTTATATATTATAAAATACATTATTTATATTATAAATATATACCTATTGAACACTAAAATATTTTGTTAAAGATGCTGTAGTGTACATTGTTGCTTGGTATTCCCAAACATCCATTTCACCGTTTCCAAATCACAATTACGTAGCAACCGTACGGTTTCACAGAGCTCGGTCTTGTATCCATTTAAACCAGTCATTAGATTCCTTTGTATTTTGTTGGTTGGTTCAGGAATATTGACCTTAAATCATCGGCACAAGGGATTTCTCTGGAAACACAGATTGGTTCAGGAATGTGTCAATGCCCAACTTACTTATGGCTAATAATGCGTAAAGGAGAATTTTGCTGGGGAGTTATGAGAAATCTCTTATTAAGAGTCATATTAATAGAAAGATCCATACTCTCTCCTATTGAGTAAAAACAAGAGGCAGTCAAATCAAGGCTACTTAGAGCAATCCTACAACTTCAAGGGGAAGCAGCCTTAGGATAAAATGGAAAATGCAAAAGAGAATTCAGGGAACTAGGAAAAACCTGTGTCCCTGATGAATTTTTGCTCCATTGGATCAGTCTACTGCAAAGCCTGTCCTAATTCTGAACTTCCTATGTCGAGCCAATTAATTACATTATGGTGTTGCCTCACTTGGTTTGTGTTATATGCAACTGAATTCATTCTAACTGATACATGCTCGATATAGGTTTATGGATAATTAATTCTCAAGATCTCTTCTGCTAAAGCAGCTTGCATGAAATGCAAATTGTCTTATTGATCTTATCTGAAAAAAATTATACTAAGTAGATGAAGTATATATAACTGAAAAAAGTTATTACAATGAATAAATGAAAATAATTATAAGTAAATAAAATATATACATATATTATGGCTACCCAGCATTACCTGTCAAAGGAGAAGTGGGTTTTTTCGAGGGGAAAAAGAAAATTCATCTTTTTCCAACAGAAGTAGCTATGAATCTTCCATACACTCAGATTCCAAGTAATTGTTTCTAGGTCTTTAGAGTTCAATATTCTTGACAGATAAAAGAAGGAAAGAGTTAAAATTCATAGAGAATTACTTTATAAACAGATTGCAAAGGAAATTACAGGCAACGGGTGTGAGAAGATAAAAGAATTTATGGTTCAAGGCCAGCCTGGGTAACAGTGAAACTCTTTCTCTATAAAAAAAAAATAAATAAAATAAAATTAGCCAGGCATAGTGGTGCATGCCTGTAGTCCCAGCTACTTTGGAGGTTGATGTGGGAAGATCGCTTAAGCCCAGGAGTTTGAGGTTACTGTGAACTATGATTGGACCATTGCACTCCAGCCTGGGTGACAGAGTGAAACCTCATCTCTAAAAAAGAAAAAAATAAAGTAAAAGAATATATAAATTTAAGATAGCTTAAAGTGTTTTTTTACAAGAAGAGAAATAAGTAGGAAAGTTAATCTAAATATTATAAAAATACAATGAGTATAACAGTAAAGTCAAAAAAATGGAAGAAAAAGTAGATAAAGTAAAACAATGGAAGAAAATGATAGCCTAAGAGAAAAATTTAGTGTATAACACAATTAATGAGAAAAAGAGACAAAATATACCAGCAATGAAAGGATATTCAGTTGGTCAACCAGTAATTGAGTTTGAGCTGTGTACTAGTGCATGTCCTCAGAGCTGGTGATATAGGAGTGAACACAACACACAAAAATTCCTTCTTTCACTGATCTTAATATACCATTTATCATTTGAGGGGAACACTAGTTATTTAGAGAGCAATTCAATTTAAAATTCACCATATATATTGCCAATATAAGACATGGAATAAGGGCTAAATATTAGCCTTAAATGGAGGTACTCAGTAGTATTTGAATAAATAAAGGCTTCTTAGGTAATGAGAGCACTGGATATTTAATGATGTTAAAGTATTAAATTTTAATGTGTTTAAAGGCATAGTGGTTCTTTAAAAAATAAAGATCTTTAATATGTGCTGGATATTTATAGACAAATGATATAATATAGAGAAAATACTTAAAAATTACCCAGTTGAGGAAAGACAAGACAGTAGCTGGAGATTAGATGAAACAAGATTGGCAAAGGGTTGATAATTAAGTTGTGAGTATATGGCATACATTGTACTCTTTCTCTACTTTCCATACTAAGAAAGTTTTTGAAGATACAGTTATAGCATGTTAATTAAGCAAGTTCCATAGTTTGAACTATCAGTTATAAAGGCAAAATAAAAACCAAAACATAAAGACTCGGTATCAATATAAGAAAAAATTTAATAAAGTGACCCTCAAAAGAATATCACCCACCAGAAGATGAAGTGTGTTGTTTAGATACCACAATTTTCATTTCAATATTGAACACAGTATTTTCTTGTCCAAAAGGATTATCTCCTTTTCCCTAGGTGCTCTGCGGTATGCCTTTATCAACAGGAGCATTTCAATTAATACTGTTACAATGTTAAGAAACTTGAAAATGCAAATTCCATCTTCAGACCTCCAGACTAAGTGGAGGTCTTTGTATCCCAACTGCTAATAACTAACTTCTAAGCTATGGCATGACTTAGTCCTATTTACTGAACTTGTTTCCTATTCCTCTTGAAAATCAATAATTTTTGGTAGCTTTATTGTCCAGCTATACAGGCTTAAATTTTTGGAGTCATCTTTGAATTCTTTCTTTGTAGCCCCTCAACGCCAGTTTCCGAGTCCTGTATATAGCACCCCCAAAAAGCCTTTCACAATAATCTGTTCCTTTATGTCACCATCAAAAACTTAGTTCAGTTAGAGCCCCAATGTTTGCAGGACCTTTCTTCTCCCCATTATTACTGCACAGTCTCCTCGACTCATCCTAAAGCACCAATTAAATATTACTCTTTGATCCAAATTCAGACATGGCTCCCTATTGCCTTTTTAGGAAGGTAGATGGAGGAAAAGAAACAGGAATGGCATGAGAAAACCTGAATTCAAATCCTTGCTATGCAATTTACTTGCTATATTTCCTGGGCATGACAATTTACAATCCAAAGGGAAATAATATAAATGAAAGTGTCCGTGAAATATTTAAATGATGATGAACCATCATCATATTGACTATGAATAAATGATAATGCATGAGCTTACCATGTGACAGGCACCGTTCTAGGTTCTAGGTATATATCCATGAAGAGAGAGAAAAATCCAGGCTACTTTGGGCTTTATAGGAATGTTATAGAGGAGACACACACAATAAACATGCTAAACACATGATAAAAAACAAGCGTGGTAAATGATACATCGTCAGATGTGTTAAAAGGTGGTAGCTAATATGGAAAAATACAGCAAGGTCAGAAGACTTGAGGGTGCTATGGTCCACCTAGGCTTCCCTGAGAAGCTGACACAGGAGCCCAGGTAAAGGCAGTGAGCTGCACAGCAGGTGGGAGGGAAGAGTAGATGGCGACAAGACGACAAGGTCACAGACGTGCTAACACAGGAGACATAGCCTGGGACAAAGCACAGAAAGCCACAAGGGCCATTTAGGGACTTGGGCATTTACTCTGAGGGTAACAAAGAGCCACGGGAGTTTTCTTAGCGGGTGTTTTTAAAATATCACATTTTTTAAAATATCACAATGGTGGCTGTGTGTCAAGGGTAGAAGCAGAGCGACAGGTTAGGAGGCTATTGCAGCCCCAGGTGGACGGTGATGATGGCTTAGGGTCAAAATAGAAGTAGTGGAAGCGGGAAGTGGCTATATTCTTGAAATATTTTGCAAGTAGATGCAAAGGCTTTCCTCAAGGACTCACGCGCGACATGAAAAAAAAAAAAGTGAGGCCCTAGCAAATGGAAAGATGGAATTGCCATCACCTGAGGTAAGGACAGGTGCAGGTGAAGCGGATTGGGAGTGGAGCTCAGCAGTCCAGCATCGGGCATGTTAAACTGGGGATGCCCGGGGGACATTGAAGTGAAAATGTGTTGACTTTCCTAAGTGACACAATAGTGGCCACCATAGGAGGTACCTTCCACGCATCATCTGAGATGATTCTTAAAGCATCTTAATTTATAATTTTTTCCTACATGCTAATTAACTTGCCCAAGATCACTGAATAAAAGGAGAAGCTAGAATTTGAACCTGTTCTTCTCTTTGTCCAAAATCTGTGTTTTTGGCTTCTATTCTACATGGTCTTATTATAAATGTGAATTTCTGTTATAATTTCCATCATAAATGAGAGAATACTGAAGTGCCATGTTTCTTAGTACATATTACCTAACCAAAAACTGGCCAACTATTCAAATATGACAGTGGTTAACATGGAATGAATTGCACAGAAGTATCTGAAAAACCAACCAAGAGAACAATTTTTCAAAATTCACCACACTATGCCCCAGAGGCCCAACAGGAAATCAAAATTTGGCATCAGGCCAGCTTTAAAGCTTTCATCATTTTACTCTCAAAAGATTATTATTCCAACTTTAAGTAGCTTATGTGATTTAGCTTCATAGGTCAGACGAAAAAGTCAGCAGTCATTTGGAAAAAGGCCCTGCCATTGTGTTCAGTGACATTTTATATTGGCAGGAAGTAATCATTTATGCAATTATTTTGCGTAATCCTTACATTCCTGTTGGTATAAGCTAGAGAAAAGAAAAAAAAATATTTGATGATCATGTTCCTTAGTGTGAAATTGGACAAAATGCCACCCCATTGCTGATCCCTTCTTTCCGCTAAAGTACAATTATGCCACTGTGGTTCCTACAACTAAGGCATAATGAAAAAATAATTTTCTTGCAATGAACAGGAAGCTTGAGATGGTGACACATTTTTATTACTTTTCCATTTTACTTCACCAGGATTCAATTTCTCCTTGAAATAGTATCTACTTCTAAAACCAGCATGCAGACCCAACTACAGCTAAGATTTTCATTTAAAGACGTTGGCAAGTAGAGTGAAACCCCTAAAGTCAAAATTGCTGTCCCTGTTTTATTAACAGGGACCACTAATTTTGTCTCTCTTGCTAATTGACCTTGATCTGCCGATAAAAAAAATGTTAGACTTTGAAAAGGAAGAAAAAACGCAATTTCTTCTTTTATATTCAATTATATTTCACTTACATGCTTCGTATTTTTCTAAAAAGCTAAATAAGGAAAAAAATCAGTAGGACTGGTTCATCTAAACGAAGATTAGAAATTGGGGGGCTATTAAGTCCAAAATCTGCAGGGCAGGCCGGCCAGCCAGCTGCAGACCCAGCAGGGAACTGATGTTATAGCTCAAGGAGGCAGAACTCCTCAGTCTTTTTCTCTCAAGGCCTTGAACTGACTGGCTGAGCTCACTCCCATAATGGACAGCCATCTGCTTTGCTCCAAATCTACTGATTTAAATGTTAATCTCATTTTTAAAATATTTTCACTGACATTTAGACTAGTGGTTGACCAGCTATCTGGGTACCATGGCCTAGCCAAGTCGACCCATAAAATTAACCATCACAGAAGGCGTTGAAAGAATTCACAATACCAGGGGGAAGGGAGCGGGGGGGGGGGGGGGGGGGACAGGGGGGGCGGGGGGCGGGGACGGGTATTTGTTTACAAAACGAGTGCAATGCCCACCACCCGAAGGATGGAAATATTTGAAAAACGGACT
>CAUYRB010093481.1:0-26535 GCA_963574695.1 Propithecus perrieri
CTCAGCCTCCCGAGTAGCTGGGACTACAGGCATGCGCCACCATGCCCGGCTAATTTTTTCTATATATTTTTAGTTGTCCAATTAATTTCTTTCTAATTTTTAGTAGAGACGGGGTCTCGCTCTTGCTCAGGCTGGTTTCGAACTCGTGAGCTCAAACAATCCGCCCGCCTCGGCCTCCCAGAGAGCTAGGATTACAGGCGTGAGCCACCGCGCCCGGCCCTAAAAAGAAATCTTTGAAATCAGTCTGTTGTCAGTAGGAAATTTCATCTGGCATGCAAAAATTTTATGTCTATGCAGTGGATTTCCAGGAATTGACCCATTTTATAAAGCAAGGAGCAATAGTGTAAATAATACAAGTGTGGCTATTGACATTTTGAAAATGTTATGTCTTTTTTCTTTTTTTTTGAGACAGGGTGTCCCTCTGTTGCCTGGACTAGAGTGCAATAGCATTGTCATCATCATAGCTCAGTGCAACCTCAAACTCCAGGGCTCAAAGCAATCCTTCTGCCTCAGCCTCCCACGTAGCCGTGACTATAGGCATGTGCCACCATGCCCAGCCAATTCTTAAATTTATTTTGTAGAGAGAGGATCTTAACATGTTCCCCAGGCTGGTCTTGAACTCCTGGCCTCAGGTGATTTTCCCGCCTCGGCCTCCCAAAGTGCTAGGTTTTTAAAGTGACCCCACCCCATTACATAACAATATTTGGCAAAGTTTATTCAAATCCAGATTTTCTAGGTTTTTTTGTTGCATTAGCATTTTTTTTTAAAGTTACCTGAAAGTTTAGATTGAAAAATAAGAGTGTGATTAATGAAGCTGTGTATGATGGTATTAGAGTGCATACGTTAGTGTTTTTGTGAAAGAGGGAGTGAGCAATAACTGATTTGCCAATGATTAAAAGATAATGATGACATTATCCCTTTAAAGTTTGAGTTAGAAATTTATATTCTTTGACCAATGAAATTGCAGCAGCTCCAGTCACTGCTCCCATGTCTCTACCTAAAGGGAAAGTGGAATCCCCCTTTTTAGAAGTAACCTCCATTCACTTTGTCCCTGATAGTCTGCTGGTGACCATGACTTCTAAGGTTCACCCTTGAGACCAAAGACAAGAAGAAAGGGAGGAAAGTGGTAACCTGATAAACTTTACATCCACTTTGAATTGACCCTTTGGAAGATCATTTATATGAAAAGCAATTTACTTTTATTATACATCTGCCTCTAGTTTCGACATGGATTTTTTTCCTTAATTTCCAGAAGTTTGGTACAATGTTTTTTCAAAGAATGTGGGAAGAATGCTGACTAACGTTAGAAGAGAATTATGCAGGGAAAATATTTTCTCAAAAAAAAAAAAAAACAAAAATTTGTAGGCAATGGGGTGAGGCTCAACATTAGGGAGGTTAGGAGATGATATAAATAAATACTAAGTTATTTGTAGGCTGATACACTTTCTATGTAGATTGCTTATAACTAACATGAAATGAGTGTTTCATTCTTTACGCATGCAATTGGGGAAGAATGGGAAGCCAGCCTGGAGGCACAAATTTTCAGCAGCTGCTCTGTATCCAAGTAGCAGAAGTGGCTCTAACAGCACTGGTATCCCCTCATTTCAAAAGCAAAAGCATCTCCAAAGGAGTCTAATCACCTTTACCATCATTAGGCAATGGGTAGGATAAGGCTTCATGAAGGGCATTTTGGTGGCTTTTGATTGTTGGGAAAGTATATGTAGGAAAAAAATGGAAATTATGCTTGAGGTTTTTCTTCCTGGCTCCTTTTTCTCCTGATGTTGTTAACATTTCATAACTAAAATAATGTTAACAGATACTTGATTATAATCTTTTAAAATTATTTTCATAAACTGAGACTGCAGAAATTGCCATTTTTTTTTTTAATGGCACAGTTTACATTTGACCTTTTGCTTACTATGTCCAGAACATCCCCAAATTGGGAGAGATTGCCTATTTAAAGTCAGTGGCCATTTTGCCTCACTGTTAACAAGGACTAGCCTATAGCTTCAGTTTTTCTCTCAAGTTTGACCCTGAATTGAAAACTGAGTCAAGAGAATTGAATGGAAGTGTGAGGACTAAGCTAGCAGCTCTACTCAAAATACACATGAGTCTGGTATATTTTTTCAAAAGACATGTTATTGAGCCCCCTGCAGTCAGGGAGCAGTGAATATTGGGTTTAAATAAAACCATAATGTTACTCATGTTTCAAATTAATATTTTAAAGAACTGTGTTAATACAGACACTTTAAAAAGTAGCTGTATTTGTTGTAGTCTAGAAAATATGGCTGTTACCATAAGGGCATAACTTGTGTGGTTCTTGATTATTTACACTATTAGAGAAGAACACAAATATGAATAGCTCGAGGTAATTTAACTTTTTTTCATGATCCTTTCCTGTCTGAAAAGTAATTTAACTTTGAGAATTTATATGCATCTTCATATGTAGGATAGCTGATATCCTTGGAATATATACTTCAAAAGAAGGATGAAAATACCTGTGAAAACTTAGTACTGGGACCTCTTTCCCATGTCCAGTGGTCAGCTGCTTATAAACCAGACATGAAGAGAAACAAAAAATAATTAATTCTCTAGATCATGAGATTAATTTTCTTTAACTCAGGCACAGGTATAATGACATTTGGATCTCCCCTCTTTTTGAGCCTGGGTGCAATTGAGATGTCAAGCTGTGATTAAGCGTATTAGATATTAGAGGATTTTAAATACTAACAGAAGTGTTTAGTAGTATAGGTGTTACCACTGACTTTGAAAGTGAGATTTACCATGAAAATTCATAATATAAGACTAAAGAATGATCAGTGTGAAAATGCAAACCTTGAAATTTAAGAATTATTGTTGGCTATTAAAATGACAAAATACTACAAACCAGGATATCTAAGAGCAGAAATCTGCAGTTGCCAACTCTCAAGTCTGTTTAACAAATCTAATCCAGGATGCATCTCAGCTGTGCCTTCTTTTGTCTTATTTCCAGATACCCCTTTTAACAAGGTGCTCTACCACAATGGCTAGCTTTGAGCAGTGTATTTTTGCTTTGAAAGGAAACTTACATGTGCATTTTGTCTTCCCTTTGAATGTTTCTTTTTAACTGCAAACCAGCGTTCACATAGCTTGTTCTCAAACTCTATTTTACTTAATTTCTCAATTTTTTATCAGGTCATCCTAAATGTGATTCCTTTCCTTTTCTTTTTTTAAATTTGATTTTGCTTTGTGTTTCTTTATAAAATGAAGAGTAGGTAACATGAATTCCTCTTGCCTTTTGCTGTTATGATCTGGTATCAGGAGCAGTTATTGCTAGATCTGATTTCCCTTTTTGTTTTTTTTTTTGTGACAGAGTCTCACTCTGTTCCCCAGGCTGGAATACAGTGGCATCATCATAGCTCACTGCAACCTCAAACTCCTGGGTTCAAGCCATCCTCCTGCCTTAGCTTCCCCAGTAGCTGGGACTATAGGCATGTACCACCACACCCACCTCTTATTAGCATTTTATTTTAGCTGGGAATTTTGTTCCTTATGCTTCTGGAATGCCATCCTGAAAATAGAAGTTATGAGCCAAGTGTGGTGGTGCACGCCTGTAGTCCCAGCTACTTGGGAAGCTAAGGCAGGAGGATGGCTTGAGCCCAGCAGTTGGAGGCTGCAGTGCACAATGACTGCCCCTGTGAATAGTCACTGTGCTCCATCCTCGACAACATAGTGAGACCTCATCTCTTTAAAAAAAAAAAAAAGAAAGAAAGAAAGAAAGAAAATAGAAGCAGTGGAGAGGAAGGCTACTTAGAGATACTTTGACCATACTTTGAATAACAGACATTTTGAGGGTTTTCTGTTTTTTTGTTCTTTTTAAAAAACAAAACTCAGGATTAGTTTTCATTGCTTCTGGTTCTTAATGTTTGTCATTAATGAATTAGTATTCTGCCCTAGTGTCCCTAAAGGTAGTTTTATACTCTAACTCTTGTTTTGCCTTTCTAGCTGCTAAGGTAGATAATGGTTATTGCAAAGTACACGTTTTTAAATGGTCTCCATTGTGGATTGCTTCTGAGCCGCTGATGGAATGAATACATTGAGAAGGAATGTGTCATTTGGAATCCAGGACCATTCAGCAAGGATAACTGCCTGATTATATGGTCAGAATGCTCAAACTCTTATGGCATACTGATGGCTTTCTCTTCCATTTCCCCAAAGAGCAAGTTTTGTCAGTCTGAGTTCCCCTCATCTAGATACTCTCATTTCCATTCCCAAAGTAGTGACCTAGTTCTGTCACGTGGGTGTCAAAGGGAGTTGAAGTGTCAGTGAGTGAATACAGTAAACCTGTTTAATGATTTATAGGAACAAATAAAAAGAATTTTATGTGCTAATTACTTGAAGTATAGAAAGTTTTGATTTTCAATTTATGATTTTGTGGAGTTGTAAAGACATTTCCTGGTTAATTCCAGATGAATTATTCAATATTTTTTCTCCTCTCTTACTGTTAATTTTAATGCTAATTTCCTATAACCACAAAAGTGGTTGAATGGAATAACTCTTTTAAATTTGAAGCTTGTACTAATGATAATCAGATAAATTTCACTTCCATTTTTCTGCAATGTTTAAATAGTATGTAAATACAGTATTCATTTCAAATTTAATTAGCAAAGTGGAAAATCAGAACAGTCTCCTAGTGTTCTTCCGTTCCCTTTTTTTCTTTACACATTTATAGTGCAAAATAAATCACAGGTGAAGACTCAGAGTAAATTGATCAGTTGGTGTTTGGTCTTCATGGTGATTACATCTTTTTTCACTCAACATTTATTAAAGGAGCATACAAAATTTTAGGCTATAGCAAACTAACTTCTTTAGCTTGACTAAGCTGGTTTTCATTAAGGAACAGACTTGTAATTCATTTCCACATACTTTAAGATATGACTCATCCCTATTAAAGTTGCGAGACTCAAAACTACGCCCAAATCACTTAATTTTATGTCCTTCCCTGTTTACTGTGTCTGACCTTCAAGATTTCGTGACTGATGCTGAAATGGAAGCCAGCCAATGCAGAAATATGGGGGAAATGAGATCTGAAGAATGCAAGGGGAAGTAGGAATTCATTTCTAGCATTTCCAAACCTGCTTTGTCGTGTCTACTTCACTACAGTCAGAGGAAAAGAACTGATTTCATGGAAATTACCAGCTAAACCTTACATCTGTCTTTAATGTTATAAGGAAATATACTGAAAAGGTAAGTGAGATGTCTGTTTTGAAGAAGCACTCTGTTAGGTATTTTAAAACCAGTTCCATATTAGTAAAGATGGGCAGCTTCTTTATTCCTAGCTTTAAAAAGTCTTGACCCCCATTTGATATGTTTCTCAGTATTGTGGAGAAAGTGGTGGTTCCAACCAAGATGGAGCTTTTCCTCTACATCTCAGCAGCTAAGCCAGAAAGTGTATTGAAGTATACAAAGTGCCAATTTTTGTTGTCCTGTTGTGTTCAAATCCTTTTTAAAAAAACTTTGTTTCAGTTGAGTTTTAGTTTTATCCCTCACTATATAGAAAAATTTTTTAATGCTTCAAAGTTCCTACTAGCACTACATTTGCATTAGATGTAATCAAATAAAATTGTAAGTTTTTAATGGTCTTTTAATATCCACCTATAATGGTTTTGTATAATTCAAAAGTTGCTAGAAATAAGTTATTCTGCATTTATTACACACTTATGTCATAGGCATAGTGGTAACACACGGACAGACCAGCATACAGTTCATGTCCCAAAGGAGTTCATTTTTATTGATGCAATATAGATAGAATTCTGGTTTAGGGAATCAAAATTTAATAAAGTGATGCTAATTCTACTCCCCCATCAACAATCTGCTCTAATAACTAGCATGCTTATCCGAATGACACTCTATATGAAAGAACCTCTGTGTGTGCATACAAGTGCATGTGTGTAAAAGTAACATTTACTGAATACTTTGTGCCAGAACTAAATGTTCTAAATTCCTTTACATATATGTTTTTTAATCCTCATAACTGTCCATGAGGTAGCTTCCATATTATTAAGGCCTATTTTCTAAGGAAGGTGGAAAAGTTAACTAAATTGGTCTAAGTTTGCGTAACTGATCTAGGACCACTGTTTGAACCCTATTTTAATTTGGGTGTGATATTTATGTGTAGTACCTGACTATAAATACCTAAAACATTCCAAATTCTTAGTAAAATTTGCCTAGTATAAAAAGAGTACCAATAACATAGGAAGATTATAATAGTAATTAGGCTTTTTATGAGACTGACACACTACCTACTACACTAAGGAGACAACTAGGCTTTTTAAAGAGCCAAAAATTTTCTTCCTTCAATATCTGGCTCCAAGACAGTCATTTTGCATGATGACCCTTTCCGCTCAATACACAGACACAAAATTTAAGGAACTGGAACAGAGAAAGCAGAGCTTAACCACAGTTACATTTTATATTTAGTACCTTGTCCTTCAGGTCCAACCCCTTTTTGCAGCATGGACATTTTCTTTAGCTGCTAAATCATAAGAAAATATGCTGAGATTTTTCCTAGGATTCTTAAAAAAATTAGGCTTTGTGCAGAAGTACAGAGAATGCTCAGAGAATCCCAGGTAGGTAATTTACTTCCTGTTGTATGCATAGTTTATTTGAAACTTCTGCACGTCTATCCCTTGTTGTTTTATACTTCTGTAAATATGATTTTTACCTTTAATAAACTTTTCTGAAGTGAGTGGTTTTTTTTGTCTCATTTCCCATTAGATTCTGTATCTTCTTTGTTTACTTTATGTATGCTATTGCCACCCCCTTCAAAACTTGAGGTTTAATTAAAGTGGAAGCATCTCCTATGTACCTAGTATCGTTGAGGGTTAAAATATACATATGCCAAGTCTTTGCTTTTATCTCAATTAAGGTTCCACCCAACATTAAAACTTCACAAATTTTTAAGGAAAAAATCAGAAGTTGTAAAATCAACATGAGAAGTTTAATTATATATCTCAAACAACTGTGGCAGAAAAAAATGTGCCCTAGTGAAATCAGATTAACTATTCTGTGAATACCAGAGGAACAAGTTTGACCATATTTCTTTCAGATCACAGCTTTTCAAACTTTAATGGTATGTGAATCACCAGGGATCTTGTTAAAATGCAGATTTTAATTCAGTAGGTCTGGGGTCAGTCTGAGAATTTGAATTTCTTTTCTTTTTTAAAATAACATTTTGATTGAAATATATATCACATACCCTAAAATTCACTCCTTAAAACTGTACAATTAAGTGTTTTTTAGCATGCTAAGTTGTGCAACTATCACTATTTCTATTCAGGACATTTTTTCATCATGCTGAAAAAGAAACCCTGTGCTGGTCACTCCCCAACCTCCTCTCCCTTTTACTCCTCCCCTCCTCCCAGCATCTGGCAATCACTCATCTATTTTCTGACTTTGATTTACCATTTCTGGGCATTTCATACAAACGGAATCATACTTTATGTAGACTTTTGTAACTGGCTTCTTTCATTTAGTTAAGTTTTCAGGGTTCATCCATGTTGTATCATGTATCAGTACTTCATTCCTCTTTATGGCTGAGTAATACTCCATTGTGCGGCTATATCACGTTGTCTTTATTCATTCATCAGTTGATGGGCATTTGGGTGGTTTCCACTTTTTGGTTGTTGTGAGTAATGCAACTGTGAACATTTGTGTACAAGATTTTGTGTAATGTATGTTCTCATTGCTGTTAGGAATATATCTAGGGGTAGAATTGTTGGATTATACTGTAACTTGAACATTTTGAAGAATTGGGAAACTTTTCTAAAGTGGCTGTACTATTTGAGAGTCTGCATTTCTGACAAGTACCCAGGTGATCCTGAATAGCAGCCTCTAGACTATTCTTGGACCTGTAAAGAAAACAGAAACATGCACTTGTAACTGAGTTCAGCTTGCAAAGTCTGGCCAGCAGCAAAGAAGATGGGGTTTTGGCTTTCACAAGTCCTTGATGCCTGAAACCTTCTAACATTATTTTCATTGCACCTGGGTGTGTCCTTCTAACCTTTGAACTTTTCATGTAAATTGATACAGCTGATAAGCTAAAGGGAAAGAGAATATTCATTTTTAGATGAAAAAGGCAACTCTAAATTGGGAATGCCCACATTCTCAATATTTCAATTCTTTGTAGATTCCTTCAGAGAATGAAGGGTATACTGGTGGAAGCATACACAAAAATTATTTAATACATTGTAGTGAATGTTAGGATAGACCAAAGGAGGGCAGATTCCAGGAAGACTTCCAGGAGACTAGGACTTCTGAATTCAATCCTTTTATTCATTCAGTTAAGATTTGACTTAATACAGGAGATCCAGATTCTGTTCAGATGAGGTAGGGTGATGGTGGAGTTAGGAGGTGGTAGAAAAGACTTCTTGGAGATGTTACTTGAAATTGCCAAGATTTTAGATACAGAGGTATATGAGAAAGATGTAGTGTAAGATGATGGAACAGAAATCACAAAAATATTGAGGTCATAAATGGCAGGTACCAACTATCTTTACTGAATAGCTACCATGTTCCCAGGTGCTGTGCTAAGCCTTGGGCGTGTAAAAGGAAGCAAAACATGGCCCCTGCCCTCATAATTAGCAGTCAAGTAAGAGATTCTGAGTGTAATACAGTATGATCTATATAAAAAATAGGTATAAAGAAGAACACAGTTTTTAGGAAGTCGTGATTCTCTTGACTGGTGGGTGGTTCTGTTTCGCTTGACTCAGTGGTTCCTGAAATGAAAGGAGTAGGAAATACAGATGTAAACGTAAATGGAGATGTTATTTACTGCCTTCTGCTTTGGCAGAAATGGTCTAAATCCCTAAGCATGTGGCCTAGTAATAAGGAGAAGGGAGCAGCAGAAGTCTGGGTTTTGGGGTTTTTTTCCCGCCCTTAGTGCCTGTGTGACTCATGTGTGATTAACAGTGCAGGATACTTGGTATGGTCCTCAGTTTTTTAAAAAAATGAATTACCTAGTAAATTCTAGGGCCCAACTTCTATGCCCCATAGTTGGAAATTGTCAGCTGTTCTACAAAGATTGATTTGTGAGGTGCTCTTCAAAATAACTTCTTATGACATTTTCCACCTTTTCTTGGCTGTTCACAGCCAAGAGACCTTAATTCTTTCCCCATTCCAGTAGATAAATTTGCAGGGTAAAGTTTCCATGAGTTATATTGGACAGGTTTTTATATGTCTCAGTAACTCTTTGTATATTATATATTGCTGCAGAACAAATTTCCCCAAAACTTAGCAGCTTAACATAAACATTTATTATCCCATACTACTCAGGGTGAGGAATCCATGAATGGCTTAGCTGAGTGATTCTGGCTCAGAGTGTGTCAGGAGGTTGCAGTCATCTAAATGCTTGACTGGGGTTGGAGGATTTGGTCCCAAGGTGGATCACTCACATTCCTGGCAATTAGTGTTGGTTCTTGGTAGGAAACCTCAGTTCCTAGCCAAGTGGACCTCTTCGTAGACAGTATTTGCATGACATGCAGCTAGCTTCCCCCCCAAAGTGAATAATCTGGCAAGCCTCCATTTCTATAATATTTCATTGATCACACAAGTCAACTCTATTCAGTGTGGGAGGGGACTACACAGCGCTAGAATACCAGGAGATGAGAATCACTGGGGCCATCTTGGGGGCTGGCTGCTGAAACTGGATGAATTTAAGGCTACTTACTGTCCTATTGCACAAAGTTCATAAAGCTGACCGTTGACATGCAAACTTAGTAATGCCTATTTATGATTCATGGTATACTTTAACACTATAGTGATTTCTCCAAAAATCATTTTGACTTAAATGTAAAGAAATTATTCAGTATCTGCATTGCATTTTTAAACAATTGAGGGGGCAGACATATTTCTAAGAGGCAGGTTCATATCTACACCAAGGTGAATTCTAATATATTTTAACATGTATAAGCTGCTCGAGAAATATTTGTTCAACGAAAGCCAGTATGCATGCCTGTAGTCCCAGCTGCTCAGAAGGCTGAGGCAGGAGTAAGATCCTTTGAGTCCAGGAGTTTGAGGCTGTAGTGTGGAATGGTCATGCCTGTGAATATCCACTGCACTCTAGCCTGGGCAAAATAGTGAGACTCTGTCTCTTAAAGAAAAAAAAATTTTTTTTTTTCTTAATTGAACTGACAAGAGAGAATTCTCTTGCCCTACCTCTTTTGGGCTTACTTGATAAGGTAAAGGCAGGAATTAGGGATTGATTTGGAGACGGAAAGGAAGAGTCTGGCATCACCATCAGGTTTCTAGTTAAAATATCTGGTAGTAACTGTTTACTGAGATAAGGAATGCGAGAGCAGGCCTGGGCTCAAGAAAGGTGGCTAAGGAATTGAGCACAATTAGTTTGATATGTCTCTGGAGATACTAGAAACTTGGATTTGGAAATCTGTCCATCTATATGTAGTCTGAAGCTCAAGTGAGAGGTTAAAGATAAAGATAAAAACTCCAGGAGAATTGGGAAAAGGGAGCAACACTAAATCCATGGGAGAGAAATTTCAAGGAGACCAATAGTACCAAACACGGGGTGTAAGAAAGATGATTGAGATATGTCCACAGTAATTGGCAATATGATGGACCTTTGCTAAGCAATTTCAGAGGAACAGTTGTGGGGAAAGCAGATTGCTAGTGAATTGGGGAAAGTGAGGACTACTCTTAAGAAGCTTGCTGAGCTGGGCATTGTGACTCAGGCCTATAATCCCAGCACTCCAGGAAGGGTGAGGCAGGAAGATCGCTTGAAGCCAGGAGTTGGAGACCAGCCTGGACAATATAGCAAGACCCCGTCACTACAAAACAAAAAAGCTTGCTGAGAAAGGAAGGAGGTGGGAGGAAACAGGGAGAACTATAAGGGAATGGAGGGAGGAGGACTTTTTCTTTTTTTAAAGGTTGGGAGGGCTGATTGAAAATAGGAAGGTTGAAGGTAGGAGAAAGGGGGATGATGACTGCTGAACCAAGACTCCAGAGAATTTGGAAGTGAATGAGATGGAAAGCCCTGATGAAGCAGTTCCTTGAACAAGAAATCGCCACATCCTCTGAGACTGGAGGTAAGAATATGTAAGTTTGCAAAGTGAGAAGAGGTTTGAAGGATTTTGAAACTTGTTTGCTTTAAATACTGAATTTTTCAGGAATTACCAGTTTCTTAAAGTCCACAAGAAGAATGTGCTGATTGTTCATATCTCAGGTGTCAGGAAGTCCTGTTCTAGTTGAGCAGACTAAAATTAATATCTTCACGTTTGTTAGACTGACTTAGTTTTGAGACCTTGGTCACACCCTTTAACCTCTCTGGACCTCAGTGTTGTCATTTCTAAAAACTGTACTGGATGCTCTTTGAGGTTCCTTCTAGCTCTGTCCATTGGTCCCCAATCTTTTTGGCACCAGGGACTATTTTCATGGAAGACAATTTTTCCATGGAGCGGTGGGGCGTGGGGGGGGATGGTTTTGGCATGATTCAAGTGCATTACATTTATTATACACTTTATTATTGCGTTGTAATATATAATGAAATAATTACACAACTCACCATAGGTTAGGGACCCCTGCACTAACCCATCTAAATCACATTTCTCAGTGAATGTGCTACTGGCATTGCATTGAGTTTGGCTCACTACTTTAAAATATGTATTGATAACATTTAATTATTCCTTAGTATCAGGCGTGCTTTTTTTTTTGAGGGAAATCATGGTTTGATTTATTTTCATATGAGATAGGTTACGAGTGCATGACGTAAAAGCTTAAAAGTTACCACCAAACTGTGCTAAGGACACTGCAAGAAATTATGCAGGGAGAAATCTGTGCAAATTCATCTTCTTACTCAGTACCAGATTAAAAAAATTTTTTTCTTTAAGTAGTCTTGTTTATATTTAGGAAAATAGATTTGAAAAACTGAACAAGTAGAAATCTGCCCCCTCTTTATAATCAAATAACAATGCCAATGAAGGAGACTCCAAAGAAAAAACTGAAGATGAAAAAAATCCAAATAAAAGCCAACACTGCTAATTAAGATTTTTCTTTTAATATGCCATGAGATAACTTGATTGTATATTTTCCTAAGTACTTTTCCAGCCACGTCTTCCCACCCTTCCAAGAGATTTCACCAGTCTTTCCAATGCAATAAAAGATGCTGGATTATAGTTCTGTCCACCTTCTCTTTTTGAGACAAATATAATACTAATGACTTTAATGGTGATACACTCTTAACTAATAAAGAAAAACATTTACAAATATCAGAAACCCGGTTTTGAAACATTTGCATTAATTTTGAACTGAATCAGCATTTCCTGGGTTTTAAAAAAGGGCAGAAGTTTGACTCACGACTTGCTGATAAACACATTTCTGCTGAGGGAAGGGGAAGGAAGGGAGAGTAAATGCTGCATTTCTCCATTTGCCCCAAAGGTGCTAATTTTACAAAGGGATACATCAAAAGCAAACATGCAATGATTGTTTTAAAACTTTTGCTGCAATATAACAATGAAGTAAACAGTAATTAGACACCAATTTTTTTCCCCAAAACAAAAAATGTAAACAGGAAAATAATTTCAATGAATATGAATCTCAGCTATCCTGTATGACTAAGCAAATTATTTAACCTGTCTGAGCCTTTGATGTCTCCTCTGTAAAACGTGAAAGGGCTAATAATACCTATTTTATTTAATCTTCACAACAGTCCTATTAGGTATTGTAAACTAAAAGTAAAGTCCTAAGCACTCCCACTGACTGAACTGACCCCCTCTTGGCCAAGGAGACCCCAGAAAAACCTTAAAACTGAGTTCCCAGACATGCTAGGAGGGGAGTTGGACACGCTTCGTTATACCCCCTATCTTTTAGAGTTTAGACACAATTGACCAGCATTAATGTTAAAATACAGATCATAAGACTGACAAAACAGACTGGTAGTAAGATATCAAATTATAAACTGAATGTAAGGCCAAGCTGGGCAGGGCTTAAGTCATGCCTTACAATTTATAACATCTAGTTGAAGTAGGTGTTTTTTAGCTGGCATGGCATCACATGACAGATAATAGGCCCCCTTATTAATAACTTAGGCATTCCTACTGAGTCCAAATTTTTAGACAAAGCTTAACTCTCTTGACTAATTGCCAGTTTTTAAAAAATCTGTAAATCCACCTATGACTTTGAAGCCCATGCTTTTCAGATATTTTACCTTTTCAGGCTGAACCACTGTATATCCATGTATTGACTTGTGATTTTACCTGTAATTCTTGTCTCCCTAAAATGTATAAAACCAAATTGTAATACGACCACTTTGGGACCACTTATGCAAGTCTTCTTGGATTTGTATATCCCTAGCCTGCCGTCACTCATATTGGCTCAGAATAAACCTCTTTAAATTATTTTACAGAATTTGTTTTTTTCATTAACAGTATGTAAAGCATTTATGGTGTTAGAAACACTATAAGAATTCAATAAATGGTAGGTCCAGAATCCTGTATTCAGTATCCTAGTGGCCAGATGTGTTCAGGAATTAAGAAATTTCTAGATTTTCGAAAACTAGGGCATAGGTACTTATATTACATGTTGTATTATTACTCAATAGGGTCTGGAGCAACATCCAGAGTCAAACACATTAATATGTCTACAGGAAACATGATGAATAAAAACTACAAGTAGCCTCATCTTCAGGTTTTGCCTCAATGAATTTTGGGCTGGGCATGGTGGCTCAAGCCTGTAATCCTAGCATTTTGGGAGGCCAGGAGTTTGTGACCATCCTGAGTAACAGAGACCCTGTCTCTACAAAAAAATTGAAAAATTAGCCGGTTATGGTGGCACATGTCTGTAGTCCCAGCTACTTGGGAGGCTGAGGCAGGAAGATTGCTTGAGCCCAGGAATTTGAGGTTGCTGTGAGCTATCCACTGCATTCTAGCCCAGGCAACAGAGAAAGACCCGTCTCCAAAAAGAAAAAAAATGAATTTTGTACCAAACATGGAAAAATCCCTTTGGTTTTCAGAACTTTTTGGGTTTTGGAATTGCAAGTAAGGATTATGGATCTGTACTAATCAGTGAGCATGCATTTATTAAGCCCTACTCAAGACGGTACTTTGGGGGATCATTTCTGTAGATTGTTATTAAGCCCTACTCTTTGGACGGCTCTGTTTAGTGCTATGGGTATTATAAACAGAGAATTAACCTTGGTTTCTGTCCTCCCTCACAGTGCTGTTTGGACCATTTATAAAAACTACTCCAAGTATGATGGGGGGGGAAACTCATGTGGCATAGAGTAGGAAGAAGACCATAGGCAACTCAATAGATACCTGAGGAAAAGACTTGAGTCATGAATTAGCACGTGCTATCATAAAAGGACATTCCAGTATTACCGAACATTAAAAAGTACTCAAACCTTAAATGTATATCAAAAGCACAATGAAACACTCTGGTGAGTAGTGGAAATAAAAATATCTGACAATAGCAAGTGCTGGTGAGGACATGGAGCAATGGGAACACTCATACAGTGCTGGTGGCAGAGTAAGTTTGAACAGCCACTTTATAAAACAGTTTACCTAGTAAATTTGAAGATACATACACATATACCCAATGACGTATTGACACTCT
Organism: Propithecus perrieri; assembly: GCA_963574695.1. Classification (NCBI taxonomy): domain Eukaryota; kingdom Metazoa; phylum Chordata; class Mammalia; order Primates; family Indriidae; genus Propithecus; species Propithecus perrieri. The sequence goes on from CAUYRB010093481.1 coordinate 14,602, forward strand.
GTGAATTTATACTCTAGGCCTAGAGAAACTCATGCACATGTGCAACAGGATACATATACAAGAATGTTGACGGTATCATCATTTGCAAATGTCAAAAACTAGAAATAACCCAATTCCAAAAGTAGAATGGGTGAATTGTGGCATTTTCATACAAAGTTAACCTATGCTACATGTAACAGATGAATCTTACAAACATAATGTTAACCAAAGAAATCAGAGAAAAATAACAGTATAATTCCACATAGGACACAAAACAGTAAAAGCTAGAAAGTGATTACCATCCAAGTCAGGCTACTGGTTACCTCAAAGGGGAGCGAGAGAGGTGTGTGATACGATACGAAAGGGACACACAGAAGACTGCTAGAATTTATTTTTGGTCAACGTGGTGATTCCATGGATGTTTGCTTTATAATTATTAATCTGATGTACTTTATTGGTGTTAATGTTTCACAATAAAAAAGATGTGTTTCTTTTTTAAACGTATGGGCTTTGGGTTCAGATTTGTCAGAACTTACCTTGTCGTCTTGAGCAAAACAATTAACATCCATGCAGTACTGTGAGGGTTACTGAAGCAAATTATCACAGTCCCTGATGGTGCTAGTAACAATAGGCTGCAGCATCCTTCCATGTGCCAGACATTGTGCAAAGATCCAATTTAATTCTTAAAACATCCTTATGAGATTGATGCTGTTATTTTTCCATTTTATAGGAAATCGAGGCCCAGGTTGTGTCAGGAAATAGGCCTATTCATTTAATGGCCAACTCACCAAATTTACTTTCACTTCTTTAACTGTAAAATTTATAACAACTCATACTGAATTCAGCAATTTTAATAGCTTTGACCAGTTTTATTTGATCAGGTTTCGTTTTGTTTTTAAGGCATGTTCTATTTCTTTCTGCCTTAACTCCCTGCCATTATAGCTGCTGCTATACCTCTGGAGGGAGTCGAGGCAGAGTCCTCTCTGCTAAGGGAAGCAGGGAGGAGAGTCAGGCCAGCCTGAGCTGCTGATCCCAGAGACGGGTATTGCTGGATGACATAAAATAGAACCCAATAATAAGCCTGTGAAGGAGGGAAGCAGATGACATCTAAGAAAAGCAGGCTTTTCTTTTTAAGGTGTCACTCCCCTTGTGGGTATTTCCTATTTCAATTAGAATACTGTGAGAATGGAGAGAACGGACAATCTTCCAGACCCTAAGAAAGAAATTGTTTAACAATTTCCCATGAAATGGCCAAGATGACTACAATCATCTTAAATATACAAAGACACTGAATGGAAAAGTTTGGTTTCTGGGCCTTTTGGCTAATTAATGAGCAAGTCTTTTTGAGAACTTACATCCAAAATTAATACTAGGTACCCGGGAGATACAAAGAAGTAGAAGTATAGACCAGTTCTGGCTCCAAATCCTATGCTCTTTCTAGTGTATCAGAGGTTCCTTATAAATATTTGTTGAACAAAAAGGACTAGTTCTGTAGATAGTCCTCCTGAAAGGAGAGGGGAAAAAAGTTGGTAGGAAGCCAGGCACGGTGGCTCACGCCTGTAATTCCAGCTCTTTGGGACACTGAGTGGGGAGGATACTTGAGGCCAGGAATTCAAGGCTATAGTAAGCAATGATTGTACCACTACACTCCAGGCTAGGTGACAGTGTGACACCCCGTCTAAAACAAAACAAACAAAAAGCAAGAGTTGATAGGAAAGACATCGTTAAACTGTTCCCTACTCTGACCACCAGGTGGCCCTATTTTCACAGATAATAGGTCTTGGTTTCTTTCTAGAATAGAGTTAAAACCATTGATTATCTTCAGACTTCAAAGATTATTTAAAAATTTTGCTTTTGACAACTCATTTTTTTGAACACTGTGTAAGGGAATGAACATCAAGCTTGAAATTTTCTAACTATATATTCTACTAGCCCCAGGACTTGAGTGATAGGCCCTAATATTCAAAAACTGCCAACTTTAGCTTCCATTTTTAGGATATTTGACTTCCTGGCTAAAAGACACTTTTTGTTTAATTCTACCCTGCACTTTATAGGTCCTTTTTAAAATATAGACTTATGACAGGGTAACAACCAATTCTGAAACAGTAACTGACATTAGTAATTTGGTATTTTAAAAAATTCTTTTGGGTTCCTTTTGATACCAAGATATATTTCAGTAATTTCAGCCCAGTTCAATCAAAATATTCTGCTTTAAGGACAGAGGTGAGAATGAAAGGGAATCAGCTGGGAGAGGACACTAAAGACATACTTACTCTCTTCTGCCTCTTCCTCCCTTTCTCTTTTTATCTCTTTTCTACTTTTCCCTACCACCTTTTTTCTCACACTTATTTTCTTTTTTTCTCTTCCCTATTCTCTCATAATATGTTATGCCTTTAGGTTTATTTCAGCATTTTTAAATGAAGTTTTCAAACTTGGAGAAAAATTAAAAATTTACAGTGACCCTATTAACCACCTAGATTCTACAATTAATATTCACTATACTTGCCTTAGTATAGTGTGTGTCTATCTGTCCTTCCATTATTCAATTCATCATATTCCTGTGATCCACTTCAAAGTAAGTATGGTATGATAAGTAATATATTTGGGTTTTGCCCAAATTCCTGGCACAGAACTCCTAAAACCCTTGGAATTTCCTGAGTTTTAGGAGTGTCTTGTGTTATTCATAAGGGGTCCCCTTTTTAAATCACACCTGAGTTTATGCCAATGAAGTGACTTACTGTAGGGCCCCCTATATATAGTTTCAGGATGGGGCAAGCACCAGAAACACCAAGTGATTAAAGGGTTGGAACTTTGAGCCCCAACCACCAACCTCCAGGAAGGGGTCACAGGGCTGGAGATTAAGCTCTATAAAAACTCTTTTAAAAATCAGATTTGATGAACATTCAGGTTGGTGAACATGTTGAGGTGCTGGGAGCGGGGAGCACCTGGAGAAGGCATGGAAGCCCTACCCCTCATGCCTCGTCTTGCCCTATACATCTCTTCCACCTGGCTGTTCTTGAGTTGTGTGCTCTATAGTAAACCAGTAAGAATAAGTAAACTGTTTCCCTGAGTTCTGTGAGCTATTCTAGCAAATTATTGAACCCGAGGAGGGGATCATGGAAACGCCCAATTTATAGCTGGCCCATCATAAGTACAGGAGGCCTGACTTGTTACTGGCATTAGAAATGGGGGCAGTCTTTTGGGACTGAGCCCTTAACCTGTGGAGTCTGTGCCAACTCTGGGTGGTTTCAGAATTGAACTGAATCTCTGGATACCAACTGGAGAATTGATTATTGGTGTGGAAAAAACTCACATTTGGGGTCAGAAATGTGAGTAGAAGAACAATCTTCCAGACATCAGTACAACCCCCCCCTGCCAATAAGTCAGCATGTGATAGGGCTTTAAATTTATCTACCAACATAAACCTTTGGGTTTGTAACATCTTTTCTTATGAAAACAGCATGTATTTTAGTGAAGTTTAGTTTACATTTCTTTGATTTAACGGGGTTTAGGGTCTTATCTCTTGCCTTGGTCCTGCCAAGCATCATAACACTTCATGCAATATGAAGACTCTTTCTTGGCAGACTTCCTTCCTCGGGGGCCATCCAGGATGATCAAGGATTGGTTAGTCATCCGTGGTGGCCCAGGTGGGTTCATTGTCTTTGGCTGGACAAAGTCCTCAATAACCAGCTCCAACTTCACTTCACGACATGGCCTCTCCCACTTGCTGTGAGTTTTCTAGGAGAAGCTCTTGTTTCTTCCCACATGGATTAGGGAACAATGTCAGCTTCCAGAGCGGAGTGTGTTGCTATGGGAACCTAAAGTTATTTGGAGTTGCAAAATGATACCAAGTAATCAGTGACACAACCTGAAACACTCCATAATTGTCCCTGGAGAATAATAGGGTAAAATGTTTTATTCTTAGATGAGGGAAGCTATGTGCTTTTGTCCTCGTGGAGCTTCTGGGAGGGTGATGAGCTGCTGAGTGAGGAACCCGGGGGTTGGGCAAAGGTAGTTTCTGATGGCTGAGATAGACTCCTAGTTTTCCTGTTTCCTAGTTCTCCTATTAGGAGTCCCTTAGACCATTCATTTATTCTTTCTGAGATGCTTTTTTTTTTTGAGACAGTCTCACTCTGTTGCCCGGGCTAGAGTGCTGTGGCGTCAGCCTAGCTCACAGCAACCTCAAACTCCTGGGCTCGAGCGATCCTCCTGCCTCAGCCTCCCAAGTAGCTGGGACTACAGGTGTGAGCTGCCGTGCTCAGTCCTTTTCTCATTCTTCATAAACTATGTGTAATTCATAACAATTTAGTAGATTCTGCTTTTGCAGGCTGAAATGAAACATTGACCATCTCCTCCCCCTCCCCCAGAAACTCTTTTTGAGTCTCTTTACTGAATGGCAGTATAGTTATTTGCATAGGATTGTTTAAAATGTCCTCCTTTTTTATCAGACTATAATTAGAAAAATTGGTTTTGTAATCAAGGCCTTGCCTTGTCATATTTGAGAATGATGGTTATCTAATCAGATATGACCAGACCTTCTAAGAAAGTACATTTGATTTTCATGGAGCCAGTGTTTTCAAAGCCCTCCCAGGAAAACTGACCTGTACCCAGTTTAGAGTTCTCAGCCTTTCAGGTGAGTAAAGAAGGTCACTTTTTGGCAGTCCCAAGAATCTTAGATATTTGTTCAAGAAGAGAAGAATTCACCAAAATTTAAAGTCCAATCTGAGATTCCTTATGAAAATTTCCAGCAAATTTATAAGGTTTGTGTGGTAAATTAACATTTTTGCTGTTACCTATGTCTAGAGTTTTCTTTGGAGGCTCTAGAGGAAAAGCCCTTTCCTTGCCTTTTTCAGCTTCTAGAGGCTGCCTGAATTCCTTGGCTTGTGACCCCCTTCCATCTTCAAAGGCAGCAGTGGACGGTCAAGTCTTTCTCATGATGCCATCTCTCTGTTCTATTTTACCTACCTCTTTCCCATTTAAGAACTCTTGGGATTACGCTAAACCCACTCACGTAATCCAAGGTAATCTCCCTACCTCAAGGTCATCTGGTTAACAATCTTAATTCCCCCCTGCCAAGTAACCCAACATATGCACATTTTCCAGGTAGGATATGGGCTTCTTTAGGGGGCCATTATTCTGCTACTACAGTGGGAGACTAGGGAAAAATAATGGTCTTCAATGGAAAACTGCATTGTCTAGAGCAAGAATTTGCAAACTACCACTTATGACGCAAATCCAGCAGCCACCTTTTTTTGTATTCATCTTATGAATGGATTTTACATTTTTAAACAGTTAAGAAAATTACAAGAATGATATTTTGTGATGTAAAAATTACATAAAATTCAAATTTCAGTGTCCATAAATAAAGTTTTATTGGAACATAGCCATGCTCATTTGTTTATGTATTATATATGGCTGCTTTCACACAGGACAGAATTGAGTACTTGAAACAAAGACTATATGGCCCACAAAGCCTAAAATACTATCTAGCCCTTTACCATAAAAGTTTGTTGACCCCTAGTCTAACCCACACCCTACCAGATTATCTGATTCTAAATTGTAAAGAGCTGGTAGCAGAATAAAACAGTTCCTGTCTGTTGACACGCAAATTCTATCTGGCAGAGTTTCCATTAACTCTCCTCTCTGACTTCGGGAAGAAGCCAATTTTGCTTCCATTTGCACATTTATGTCAATATTTCTGATCTATAAATGTGTCTGTTCTTTGGATTCTCCTTTGAACTGGTTGTAACATCTTACTGGTTCCCTCATTAATAATGAGTTAAATAAAATCCTTGTCCATCCTGGGCGACATATTGAGACCCCATCTCAAAGTAAATAAATAAATAAATAAAATCTTTATTATGTGTTTGTTTCATACCTGAATGAGAATCATGATTTTACTCTTTTTTGAAAACGATCCCTTAACGTGGGCTGTACAGTGAGGACTATAAGATGGATGAGACCCAGTCTAAGCCCCTCTAGAGCTTGAGTAGCCCTTGAAGTTACCAAAGCTCCCAGAGATACCACAGAAATCATTCTGCTGTGGGCCTATTACGATGGTGTAGCCAACACCAGGACCCAAGGGCCTACAGAGAGGAGTCACACAGAAAAACATTTACTGATTGGGAACTGTCCAGAAGCTAATGGCAATAGTCTGGGGACCCGAGTGTACAAAACATGAGGCAGAAAAATAATAATAAATTTTTTTTAAAAAGATGAGGCAAAGTAGATGAGCTTTTGAGTCAGCCTAGTTCATGCCCTAGTTCTGCCATAATGTCATCTTGGACAAGTGACATACCTTCTCAGTGGGCATAATACAAATTACTTACGGAGTTGATGTGAGGACTACAGAAGAACAAAAAAACGTGGTACAGGCCTCTCACATGGTAAGCCTTCAATGAATGTTAGCTATTACTGTTACCGGTGGGGGTAGCAAGTAGCTAAGGTTCATGGAGCACATGAATGCTGTTTTCAAATTATAATAATCATTGCAAACATTTAATGAGTCCTTACTATGTGGCAGGTGCTCATTTAGTCCTCATGGTATCCCTGGGAAACGGGCCCTACTGCTATAGTGCATAGTTCATTGATGAAGTACTGCCATGGGGAACAGGGGGTTGACTTTCTCTGCCCCCAAATGCCCCAAACTAACCCCAGTTGGTGGAAGTTGCAGGGAGACAAGGGTTTGGTTCAAGGAAAGACTTTTTTATATCTGAAGCCATCACACAGTGGAAAGGATTGATGTAAGCTAGTGAATTCCCTATTGCACAGTGTTCAAGCAGAACCTATACAAGTTGTGAATAATACAGAAGGTGGGCTTTGTGTGTTATGTGGCAATTTAGACTAGATGATCTCTGGATTCCTTTCCATTCAGATACTGGATCACTGTTGATTCCCTAAACCTCTGCATTGTCCTATAATCTGAATCATTCTTTGCCACTCAGAAGCCTTCTAATCTATGTGGTCTCTAAAAAGTATCCCAGTGTGATGTTTCTCCCTTTGTTCTCTCTTATGTGGTTATATAGTTACAAATCACAGGAGGGGCATCCCATTTCACATATTCCCCAGGCTCCAAGTTTACAATGTCCGCTTATTTCCAAAATCAATCTCATCATTCCCCTATCACAAGGGTGAGTTTGTAACCCCAGCACTCATTTGCACAGGCTGTTCAAGGCCCTGTACCTACTTCTGTATTTGTAATTTTGCATTCTTCACTTAAAAGGGCCCTCCAAATTGTATATGCTTCAAGACTCAAGAATCCCAATCCTTATGGGTCCTTGTCTGTCCCTTTGTTTCCAAAGGGGTGAGAGGGAGGGGGGCCGTTTTAGTCTTGATGATCCCTTCTGGATCTCAACAGTCTGAGACCCTGTACTTCTGCCACCATAGCCAAACTGGAGTGCTTCCTGGACCACTGACATTTGGGGGAGAAGTCTTTGGCGTTGGACATATCACATAGAAACCGCATGTCCTGCTTAAAACACATCAATGATTTCCCATTGCTGCTTAGGCCAAAAGAAAAAATTCTTACTGTGGCTTATGAAGCCTGCTTGGCCTGGCTCTACCTCCCTCTCCAGGCTCACCTTGCTCCATAATCTTCTTGCTTTCTGTATTTCAGCCACTCTGGCCTTCCCTCAATCCTGTGCTCGCCAAAACCACAGAGTATTTGCATGCGCTGTTCTTTCTGCCTGAAACACTTTTCCTCACTCCCATTCAAGTCCGCTGGTTCTTTACCTACTTAATTCCTACTTCTTCAAGTCCTAGCTCTTCCCTGACCTCTCTGAGCCTGAGATCAATTCCCCTGTAATACACTCTCTGTTACATCATGGACCTCTCCCCACAGCACTTATCAGCGTTGTAACTACATTGATCTCTGTAACTGTTATTTAATATCTGCCTCCCCAACTAGGCTGTGAGTTTAATGAGGACAGGGACATGTCTGCTGCTCATCTTCACAATTTTAAATGCCTAGTTCAGTAGTTCTCAACAGGACCAATTTTGCCCCTGCTCCCTGGGGACATTCGGTAGTGTCATTTTTGGTTGTCAAGACTGGGGGCTGCTACTGGCGTCTGAGGCCAGGGATGCTGCTAAACAGTCTGTGATGCACAAGACAGCCCCCCACAACAGAATTATCCTGTCCAAAATGTGGGTAGTGTATAGGTTGAGAAATAGCCTAGCACAATATCTGGTCAATAGAAGGGACTCAGTGAATGTTTATTGGATGAATGAATAAATGAGAGAAGCCATCAACTTTTTGAGTGTATTCCTTTTGAGTGTCCCAAAAATGATCTCAATGATATGATTTGAGGCTTGAGTGTTGAAAGGGGGGTAAAGCCAGTAGGAATGATACTGGACTAGCACTTGATGTTTCTGGAATGCAAGTAGACATCCTGGAGAGGGACATCCTGGAGAGGGCCCTTCCCACCTGAGGATTCTGGCACACTCATTAACATGCCAAATTCGGAAAGTCCCTATGCTGGTAACATTAGATGATAAGTCAATTCTCACTGCCTACTGTGGCTGTGTAAAGAGCCCAGAGCCCTGGGGGGAGGTGTGGGCAACCAGGGGGAGGAAAAGGAACAAGGGAGAAGGTCTTCACTCTGAACCGCAGGCACAAAAGCTCCCTTCCCGAAGGCTCACCACCAATGGCCCCTCAGTTTAACACATTTTGACAGCTCTCTCTCTTACATATCATCCCCTCAACATCTAATCTGCCTCCAGCCCAGATCCTTTCTCTGAAATGTCTTAAATCCCATCTGCCCTGCTCATATCCGCTGTCTTTGTTCTGTACCTGGTCACCTCTTTCCTATGTTACTGCAACAGCCTGTCCTTGCGTCCTTGCCTTAGGCCATCCTCTTAGCACACAGCTACACGGCAGCAAAGCATACAGTGAATTAGATTCAACGTGATCATGATTATTGCTTACATTTGTACATCTTTCCGTTTACAAGTCATGCTCTTACCAATTACCTCATTTTGATTCTTTGAGCCCATGTGGCAAGATAAAAAGATTTGGGGTGAGGGGGTCAAGTAAGTGGTAGGGATAGAACTTAATTCTGAACCAGAATTTTAGAAGCGGGGCGCCTGTAGTCTCAGCTCCTCAGGAAGGTGAGGCAGGAGGATCGCTTGAGCCCAGGAGTTCCAGATCAACCTGGGCAACGTAGCAAGACCTCGTCTCTTAAAAAAAAACCAAAGAATTGTAGAATTATGATGGCACCTAGCTAGCCCATGGTGGGTGTGTGGGTGGCTGAATGGAATAAAAGGTGAACACATGAATTAAAACATGATCACTTTTAATTTCATCCATTTTGCAGGTGAGGAAATTGATGTCTAGGAAGGTTAAAATTGCATTGTCTTGAGAGCAAAACTAGGACTTGAATTTGAGACTTTTGATTTTTAGCTAAAAGGCTAGAGATTTTCACTGCATTCTCAGCTTCTTCCTTTTTCAGTAGGGCTGGAGCACACAACCATTTTAAGAAAGATATCTGGCCAGGCACAGTGGCTCACACCTATAATCCCAGCACTTTGGGAAGCTGAAGCAGGAAGATTACTTGAGGCCAGGAGTTTGAGACCAGCCTAGGCAACATAGTGAGACCCCTGTCTCTACAAACAATTTTTTAAAAAAATTAGCTGGATGTTGTGGTGCATGTATATAGTCCTAGCTACTCGGGAGGCTGAGGCAGGATGATTGCTTGAGCCCAGAGCCCAGGAGTGTGAGGCTGCAATGAGTTATGATCGTGCCACTGCACTCCAGCCTGAACAACAGAGTAAGACTGTCTCAAAAAAAAAAAAAAAAATCCATCTAAAATTGAAATTATTGTGTTTTAAAGAATGGGTTAAGATTCAGTTTTTTCGATAATTTCCCATATAGGCAACTCCAAACATGCAGATGGAGGAGGTATCACTGCTACCACTTAACCACCTAGGCCAAGTATATCATTTCCACCTTGATTGTGGCTTTGATAGTGGCTTGGGAATTAGGCTACTTTGCACCTGTTGGTAGAAGTCTGAGCAGTGTTACCAAATCTTTCATATGTATTCCTTCCCTAATTCATCTGTGAGGTCCCCTCAAGGGAGAGGGGGACAGGGCTTTCAAGGTTTTTGGCATTCCTAAGCCACCACCTGCAGAGAGTTATCTGTTAAGTGGCTGGGTACATACTTGAACACTGACCCAGTATAGATTTTCCCCAGATTAGTCTTTTGGGGACTAGTCTTCCATGCCTCATTCATCCTAAGTGCAGCAAAGACTAAATAAAAAGCTTCATCACAGAGTCATGTTTGGGAGACAGTGCTGGGAAAGGAATAAGGCAACCTAAACAGCAGAACTTTATGTGGCAAGGTGAACTGAAACGTCTCCCCTTTCTCCCTCCTAGATGAGGGGAGAAGCTTGGGGCTGGGCACCTTTTAATGTTTCCTAATTTGAGGAAGCTTTGTTTTGTGTTTTTTGTTTTGTTTTGAGACAGAGTCTGGCATTGTTACCTGGGCTAGAGTGCAGTGGCATCGTCATCTCATCATAACTCACTGCAACCTCAAATTCCTGAGCTCAAGAGATCCTTCTGCCTCGGCCTCCCAGAGTGCTAGGATTACAGGCGTGAGCCACCGGGCACTGGGCCAATTTGAGGAAGCTTTGTAATGCAATTCAGCAAGGAGATGGAAAGGCACCTTTGGCATAATAAGATCAGAGCTGTTATTTCACAGCAGGCAGGATGCAAACCAGAGTGGTAGAAGAATACCAATTTCTCATTCAGAAAGGCATGAGCTCCAGGAGGAAATCAACTCATGGTGGAAGAGTGTTCTCAGACATTTACGAGACTAGAGCCTCCAGCCTGGAGTGGAAGCACCCGCAGCTCCCTTCGTCATCCATGGAACCTGGGCTCACCCTCTGCACTGCACAGGGGTGGCCTAAAGAGCAACAACAATGAGAAGAGAGAAGAAAGAGGGTCAGGGAGCACAGGAGCATCTGCAGGACACCCTCTCTGACACCTGGATACATTTGTAATGCTAAAACCTGAACCATCCATCCTGACTTCCTCTACTGTCTTCCCAGGACTAAGAGAGATAATGGATCTGAAAGTCTCTTATAAAATGCTCTTTGGGTGCAATCAATGACCACCCAAGCAGAGTCTGGCAATCTCTTTCTTCAGGTTTCTGAGCGAGGCACTATTGACCTTTTGGGCCAGATGATTCTTTGTAGAAAACCACTGCTCCTGCAGAGGCACAGGTGGATTTACTGAGTTGCCAATGAAGCTGTAACCTCAGAGTCCTTCATTTACACCACTCTTTCCGAAGACCTGGGAGAGGTCCTCATGATGTGTTCACAGAGTAAACATTTTTATAAAATTTTTGTTACAAAAAAAAAAGATTTAAATTGCTATTAGTTAAGATCACTAACTTCTTTTACTCCAACGCTTTCATATCAAAATTTGTATTTTTAATTTTTTTTCCTTTTCTTAAAGATGAACTCCCCTCCCCCCACCAAAATAGCCTAAGCTTCAGCCCCTACAATACCCAGATCTGACCCTGAACTGAGACAACCCTGGGCTCAAATCTCAGCTCTATCTTATCCTAACTTACTCAAGATTTTTTGACCTCTTTAGGCATCATTTCTTCATTTGAAAAATGGGTTTATTAATGGTGACTCCTAAGATTCTTGTGGAAACTAAGTGATAAAATACACGTAAACTGCCAGGCGCGGTGGCTCACGCCTGTAATCCTAGCTCTCTGGGAGGCCGAGGCAGGCGGATTGTTTGAGCTCAGGAGTTCGAAACCAGCCTGAGCAAGAGCGAGACTCCGTCTCTACTAAAATTAGAAAGAAATTAATCGGACAACTAAAAATATATAGAAAAAATTAGCCGGGCATGGTGGCGCATGTCTGTAGTCCCAGCTACTCGGGAGGCTGAGGCAGGAGGATCGCTTGAGCCCAGGAGTTTGAGGTTGCTGTGAGCTAGGCTGACGCCA